>CM028384.1:100846467-100897190 GCA_013146195.2 Codonopsis lanceolata | reverse complement strand
GGATGATCTCGAAAGGTACCCGTAGCGTATATGATATTGGCCTTAATGAAATCGGACACCTTCGAGCATTTAAGACTTTGTAGGAAGAGGCTTCTACCCACTTTGGAAGTAATCGACGGCTACCAGACGTATTCATGGCCATTGATCCCTTCGGTGAATTTGGCCTATGACGCCGATACCCCATGTTGAGAAGGGCCAGGGCCGTTGTATAGGATGGGGGCACATGTCGTAGATTGGCAAGCGCTGACATTTGTCGCAATGTCGCACCCACCGAATACGCCGCCGAGCGCATTCCAATAGTATACCCCGTCGAATGATTTTCTTTGATAGCATATGCCGCTTCATGGGGCCCATGTGTACCACCATGTAGTTGATCCATAATTTGCTCGCCTTTAGCCCGATTGACACATAGTAAGTCGAGGCCTTGATAGTGTTCTTATACAGCCGCCACCGCCGAGTACGAATTGGGAGGCCCATCTTCGCAGGAGACTCTTCTTTGTCTAAGCCAGAGGATAAAAAGTTTTTCCGGAGCAGATTTAAGATGTCAAGATACCAGGCTCTCGTGATCCGCTTCAGGTTGCGTTGATTTTGAAACAAGATGCGGGAGTGACCTTCTTCCCGACTATGAATGGTTGACTTTAGTTTCAATGAATCTGACTAGTGATGCCGAGTGGCCGTGGCATCGGAATTGATTCCTATCTCGGGCAAGTAATGGAACGAGATAGAACCAAATCGAAGCGGCGATCAGTATTAACTTGGCATGATAGAGTTGCAGCCGAAATGAGATCCCGGGTCTTCCATCTTCCTTCGACTTGATTTATGAATTAGGCCGAGTCTCCGTAGACTTTGAGATCGAGATCTTTAGCTCCTTTGAGAGCTTTCTAGGCCAAGTACACAGCTTCATACTCGCCGTATTATTTGAACATTCGAACTCCAACCTTTATAGCCGCCGGAGTATGAGAGTCGGCCGATCGACACAAGATTCCTATGCCAAAGCCTCTTTTATTCGCATCTGTTCCGTCAAAGAACATTTGCCAACAAAACCCGGTGTCCCCGATTTCCGTCTGATTTCCGTGATACCTTCGCCCTGGGAAACCGGCTCGTGGCATCTTCGACCTTCGAGGTAGATCGCTAAGTGGTCCTGCAATGACGCCTCCCTTTCGATAGATTTCGAGAGTGACATAAAGGTTATGTCAAACTCATTAAGAAGAAAGGACCACTTGGCCGCCTAATGGCCGACAAGACTTCGCCATCTCCGAAGATGTATTTGATAGGGTCCATCCCGGATACGAGCTTGATGGACCTTCCTTGAGATAGGTTTTGAGCCTCTCGAGTGGCCCGACTAGGCTCTGGCAAGCCTTTTTTTCCAAGGCTGTCCGAATAATTTAGCTCGCTTCCTTGTAGCTTCCTACTTATGAAATATATGGCGCTTTCAATGTAGGAATCTTTCTTTCTCCCGGGGCGAGCATAGCCCCTACCGATGTGTCTGGACTTAAGTATATGAGGAGAGGTTTATGTGTATGAGGTGGAGCTAGCACGTGGATTGGTAAGGTAGGCTTTTATTTTTTTCGAAGGCTAGCCGGCACTTCTCGTGTCCTGCACTTGATCAAGATTCTTTTTGAGGAGTTTAAAGAGGGGCTCACAGTGGTAGTCACCGTCTGATGAAACTACCGATGTATCCGCAACCGCCTAAAAAAGCCTTTTGACTTCGAGGGAGTTTTTGGTCCGTGGCATTTCTAGATGGCTTTGATCTTTGCCGGCTCGATCTCGATGCCTTGCTCGCTACTAGAAATCCTGTGACTTTGCTCTCGTAACCCCGAATGTGCATTTGGTGGGGTTAAGCTTCATCTGGTGCTTTCGAGTCTTTCAAGAACTTCTCGAGATCTTTAATATGAGCACCATAGCGCCGCTGAATGCACGATCATATCATCGACATAGACCTCCATCTCTTTGGGATCATGTCGTGGAAGAGGGTGGTGGCAGCCCTGTCCGTAAGTGGCTCGCATTCTTAATCCGAATGGCATGACAAGATAATGCAAGAAGTCCCCCGTGAGTAGTGAATGAGGTCTTCTCCTAGTCTTCGCCGCCATTTTGATTTGGTTATAGCCAAAGATGCCGCCGATTTAAGGATCGGACTTTGTGAGCCGCGACGCATCTACCACAATATCAATGTCAAGGGGGGAAGTCATCTTTGGGCGACGCTGTTGAGGTCGCGAAGTCTACACGTATTCTCGACTTTCCCGTGGGCTTGGGAACGGTCACTATATTGACACCAAGTCGGGTATTCAACTACCCGAATAAAGTTGACGCCGCAAATGCTTCATGATTTCTTCTTTGACTTGTAGTGACCATTCTCGCTTGATGCGGAGCTTTTGTTTGATCAAGCGAGCATCCTGATATGTGGAATCGTGCTCGACTATAGGCCGGATCTAGGCCGCATATCTTCAGAGGACCGTGCAAAGATGTCTATGAATTCTTTGAGGAGATCAATGAGTGCCTTTCTTTCTCGACCTTGAGGTAATCCCGATTTCGATTTCTTTGATTTCATTGTCCAAATTTCAAAGTTGATAGTGGACAAGTCTTCAAGATTTGCCGATGAATGGCTCTCCTCGGTACTCGATCCGACTTTGCAAGCTCAAGTAGATAATTTTTATCTTTTGGGTCCATTTTATTAAATGACTCATTATCATAATTATTATTATTTAATGCGCTTTTTAAATTAGGTGCAACTAAGGAATAAGCAAAGACATCCATATTATTATTAAAAGCACATTGTACAGGGTTATTACATTGTTGAGGACCCGAGGTTTGAGATCCTCAATTATAGGTAGCGGATTGGTAGATGACCAACTGCAAAGCTAGGAAAAGGATCGGGATAGTATCCAAGCGGCCTACAGTGTCCGCGGGGTCGAGCGACCGGTCGTGGTGTACCAATTCCCGCAGAGGCTTATTAGAAATAGACTCGAACTCGCAGGAGCCTTTCATAATCGCCTGCCTCCGTATCATACCCAGAAGTCGCCTCCTAGACCGTCATCATCTAGCAGGCCAAGCAGATAATCATCTTGGTCTATAGACCAAGTATTTTCAATGGTGACAGCCTTATAATTGGTGCTACTGGGCCTGTGGTAACTTGTTCCATACCATCTCGAGATAATGCCGACATCATCAAAGACTTCCCAACCAGTGGCATCTTTTCCCATTCTCGTCTATCCAGGTTCAGAAACATAAGATAGGCTTCGCTTCCTTACGCATAAAATAACCATTTAAGGTTTTTCGGTATGGTCGAGAGGGGATATTCATAAGGAAGCCTTTTTCATTTCTCGCTTTCTTTCTTACGCCTCTGCTTCATGACCGCGCTACTTCAAATGAGTAGGCGTGTATCCTAGACCGAAAGGAGGGATACATTCCTTAAGTTCATCTTGGACCAATTAACTAGCCCTTGCTTATTTTTGCCGAGACCTAGACCAGCATATAATTCATTTTTCTAACATGTTTAAAGGAATCATGTTTCCTAGGGAAGTGACTTTCTTTCCAATGATGTCGCTTCTGCCATATTCAATGGCGTTAATCATAGCTTGGGATAACCTCAAAGCCACCGAGAAAAATACCGTTGTCTTCATGCTCTATTTCGAGGATTGGGACATCCTCACTTTCCTTATTCTCCACGATCTTGCCGGCCGTAATAATTACTATGTGATCATCGTGGATGAATTTGACACGCCGGGTGTAATGAAGAGGCTACCCCTTTTACCCCATGAATCCAAGGGCGCCCAACAACAAAGCTAAAGGTGGCGGAATATCCAGACTTGGAACTCAACCGGCATGTTTAAGGGCCCAATGTTAACATTAAAGTGACCACCCCCAAGACACATCGATCGGTGTTGTCGTATGCCTTAACTGCTTGCGAGGAAGGAGCGAGTTCTCGATATTTTTATCCCCGCTTGGCTAGTGTACCGGGCAGACATACATTCTGAAGACCCATTATCTATCAAAACTCGGGAACCCGCTTTCTCCAAAATTCGTGATGTGGAGAGCATCAATGTGGTTAGTTCCTTCCTTTGGCAGTGTCTAGATCGGTAAACATTATCACGCTCCCGAAATGGATGTTCCCGATCATCCGAGTGAGCTCGTTGGGGAGGTTTCAATAGGAACGACCGCCTCGGCTTAGTGACTTGGCCGCTGTATCACGGTGGGTCTTGAAGCACATAGTAAGCCCCGTGATGGAAATGTTGGCTTGAGTTTTCTTCATCCGAGTTAATAAGGAATCTTCCAATCGCTTTAGCCCCAAGATTCGTTACTTGATCTTTTCCGCAGTGGTCACCTCTTTCGTGGTTTGGCCGGTAGGCTCGGCCGATCGGGTAAGGTGGCTAACATTTCCACCAACCCAAGTGGCTTTTTCAATGTTACAGGCTTTTTGGCTACCAAGGATGGTGTCCCAAGAGAGCATATTACAGCTAAGCTCTTTTATGGATAAGGGTGGAGGAATAGGAATGAGGATATATGGAAGTGGGTGTTTATTTATTTCAAACTTGGGCACGGAAGGGTTTTCATCAACCTCAATCATATTGATTTGAGGTAGAGGGTTATTGACTACATTTGGTCTGGGTGGAGGTTTTTGAATAACCTTATCATCTATTAGGTCTTGGATAGCATTTTTGAGGGTGTAACATTTGTCGGTGAGGTGACCACCGGAGCGATGATATTCACAAGATCGGGCATGGTTCCAAGTCCAAGTCCCGGGGGTCGTGGCTTATAATTTTCCAATGGCTTCAACACTCTTGTGCCATTAGCCCCCGCAATATCACGCATCGGGGAGCTTGCAATTCATCAAAATGCCGTTCACCTGCTCGATTTCTCAAATTTCGGCCGGCCGCCATTATTTGCTCCCATCAGTATTGACAGACCCTCGACCCATAATACCATGGAACGAGCTATAATTTTGGGTAGAAAATGGGGTTGAGGCATTCCCTACCATATTGACTACTGAGTGCGGTTGTCTTTCCTTTGGAGTAACGGAAAGAACTAGGAGACGTATTGGTTGGCCAGTCCGTATATCATCATCAATACGGGCTCCTATTTCCACTATTTCTTTGAAATTGGTATAGGGAAGGTACCGCATATGTTCCAGGTAAATGGGTTGGAGGTTTTTGATGAACATCTGGCATGACTCATGATCTGCTCAGGTGCCGGCTTTCTTTCCACCGACCGCAAACAAGTTTCCTTTTCCGTTGGTGCACGATTCAAGGTCCCTCCTATTTTCGGTGTTGTCTTTGTACCTTTCAAGGAATGCTTCGCTATCTCCTGGTGTATTCATGGTACCGCTGCCGACAAAGATTAACCATTGTTTGCGCCCCTACCAGGTGAGGTGAAAATTGGAAGCCATAGCTTCTCAAAGCTAGCTCCCCGTGATCGCATGCCTGAATAAGATCTTAAATGGGATATGGGGCATCCAAATTCCCGTCCAAACTTTTCTATGTCGGGCATTTTGAACTTTGAGGGAAGTATTACTGAGGGTTGCAATGTTAGGGCCCGAGTAGAAAATTCCCCTTTATTAAGGAGCTTAAGCATCATGGCCTTCATATTTTCCATGTCGGCCTCCATTTTGGTGGTTGGGGAAGTTGGTTTTTGGTATATACTGGCTGGATTCGGGAAGGCTGGGTTATTTTCTGGTTGAAGATAGGGATTCGGATTGGTGGGTTTGGAATGACAATGGATATATAAAAAGTCTTGAGTTGGTGGATTGATAATATAAGGATTTTGGCTGGGTTGGTTTTGGGTAATATATGGATTCTGGGTTGGTGGGTTTTGGGTAGTGTATGTGTTCTGGATTGGTGGGTTATTGGTAGCTTCAGCCGGGCGACCAGGATCATTAGGAGGTAAATATGTGGTAACTTGGCCTGGTGGGTTAAAGCTTTTTGGGTCCATGTGTGGGCTATTTAGGAGTGGCTTAGTCATGGGAAAAGGAAGGTCATTTGGGTTCTGGGTATTTGGGGGAATATATGGTGGATAAGGCGGGTAAGGATAGATATTTGGGTAATAGGGACTTGGTGGAGGATTGGGATTTGGGATAGTGGTAGTATTTGGTGGGTTAGTATTTGGCTGAGGGGTTGGGTTAGGAGGCACCTGAGATGTGGATGCTTCTTGGGGAATAGTAGGGGAAGAATTCACCTCACCACCGGATCGGATTTTAGACTCGTACTTTACTAGCCATCCGACTCATCGCCGCACTCCAACCTTTGGTCAAACCATTCCTCGCATTGCGGAGGCGAACATACCTCGGAGCCCCCGAACTGTACTCCATAGCCGATGCTCACTTTCTTCTGCCATGCTGCTCGGATCTGTGCCCGCTGAACTGATTCTGCCCTGGTCTGATCTGAAACTGATACCCTCTGATCTAATTTCTGCACTATCTTCCCGAATCAACCGGCCAGTACTATCTCTGCCTTTCCAAATTCGGGCCAGGTCTCTGAGGAAAATGGGATTTGGTAGGTATCAGAAGGCTGGCTTGAGGCTATCTGGGCTTGGAGTACAGCGTGCCTTTTTATTAATATTTTATTATTAATTTATTTATTTTCATGTTCCCTACAATTGACCGGATAAGCACCCGCTTTATTTTGACAGACTCAAGACTTTTCCTGGAACAGTGGATTCTTTCTCCAGAGTATAGGACCAACATATTCCACCTGCCTTTCGACTCCCCAGATCGGATCGTCCCGTGAAGGGCCTATACTCTTTCCAGGATCCACCATCCGAAATGGTCTAGATCGAGCATCTGAGAATTATAAGTCAGCCCCTGTTTATTGTTTATATTTTTTTTTGTGCGCACTTATTATATTTATTTATTTTTTTGAACTTGCGCATTTTTATTTATTATATTTTTTTGACATATATATATTTTTGATTTTTTTTTGACAGGGGCTGACCCACAGTTCAAAGATGCAAAAACCGGTCGGTTTGCGAAGTGTCCTGAAAAGCTATATGCATTCTAACGTTGGCTTATGCAGGGGGTAGGCTGGCCATGGTGTAGGGTAACAGTTCGGAATATATTTACATGCGTGCACGTGTGTGCGGTATCTAGAAAGCAGTAAAACCTTTATTTATTTTACAGATATGTAACAGAAAATAAAACAGATTTGGCCTGTCTTGCTGTTATATGTGGATTTTCTCGGCTTTTTATTTTTGAGTGCAAGCAAGCAAGCACACCATTTTAAGAAATAGAAAGAAAAGTGGGGAAACTATCTATCCCTATTAATTACAAATTTTGGTCCTATGTCCCCAAAATAAAATGACAGCATGAATGCAGGTATGCACAAATGTACAGAATAAAGTGAAAAAGAAAAATGAATTGGAATAAAAATACAGAGCCGGAAAAAGCAAAGCCCCAGCTCTTTTGTTGTGCTGCCCGGAATTTATTGTAATATATATAATATATTTTTTTTTTGAATTTTTTTTATGTATATATATATATTTTTTTTTTGAAATTTTTTTTATACTCTTAAACATGTCCGTAACAGGTATCGGAATGAGACTGCTGCCAAATGGAGGATCATATCCACAAATATAGCCACGGCCGTAATGGGAACACTTTATTGAAATGCGTAAATTAATATAACGAGCATACTGCAGCCAGAAACAAAGAAAAACAAAACAAGGTTTTATTTTATGAGTCTAGCCCTCCATTTTATTTAAAATAAAACAACTCCCCAGCAGAGTCGCCACTGTGAGGTTCCTGGGAAGCGCGCCTTGGATAGGGGTGCGCGACGTGCGGATGCGGACACCACCGCCTCGCTCCACCCTCCCTTGTTTAGGGGAAGACGAAATCCAAAGTGCGAGAGGAGTGCTGTCTATATTAGCATGTTGGAATGTGCCTCGGTTGCCTTGAGTGGATTTTGTATCCAAAATGGGAACTAATGGTTTTCCATGTCAGGTTATCCCTTATTTCGGGGATAACAGGATATGGGAATGCATTACCCTTCCATTCTCATTCTCCCCTTTTATCTTTCAGGGGAAAATAGAGAAGTGCAAGAAAGGATATTGCGACGCCCCCACTTATGGATTTATTGAAAATAGTCTTATGGCCCAGTCAGATCACTATGGGAGCTATGGGTTTCCCGCATCAAGTTATCCCTTGTTTAGGGGATACCAGGATATGTGAATACATCACCCCTCCATTCCCGTATCTCCCTTTTTTAGGGGAGAACAGGAAAGTGCAAAGAAGGAATGTTGCGAGGCCCCACTGGATCTGAAAGTTTTAGAGTCGCCACCTTTATTTTAAGGCAAAAATAAAGGAAAACCAGAAAAGAAAACCAGAGATTTTAGAAAACGGGTTCGGGGGCTAAGTTACGAGTTGGGAAGGTGCTAGGCACCCAACTCGCCCTTTCGGTCTCAAAACGTTTTTGGCTGAAGTATGCTCATTGTTATATTTATCTAGCAAATAAATAAGGTCTTATTTTGACAAGGGAAATTTAAACAGATACATTCGTGGCTACATTATTTACGGACTCGCAGCCGTCTCCTTCCAATAATTACAAACATATTTAAGAATATTTGGCCATTATAACGGCTCTTTTACATAATATTTCCTAATCTAATCCGGGCAGCACAACGGCTTATATTGGCTACATTGCGCCGGATTTAAATAACAACTTTTGAAAATGAATAAAAAGACAGAAAATGTAAATAAATAAAAATAACACCGCTCTTAAAGGTTTTACCTTTTAGAGCGGCGGTGTGCTCGCTCTGTCCTTCAGGGAGAGGGAGTCTTTTTTGTTGTTTGTGTGTGTGTTGTTGTGTTGATTTTTGAAGTGTGGGCTTATCAACTCGGGCAGAGTGACAGCTTTATTTGGGTAGGTTTTGGCTTTTTTGGTTGGGCGGAACCTAGACTTAATTTATTGACTTTTCACTGCTTACTCGAGGCAGTAACGGCTACTTTGGGATTTTGGACTGGGGATTTGAGGTGGATACCTAACAACTAGGCTAGGGATCACTTATAACCTATGGGTTTTGATTTGGCATAGTTTGGACGGGGTTTGGAGACTATAGGGGCTTCCACTCACCTATCTCGCACCTCTCGTACTATTGATATAGAAAGAAACGAAGCAGAGCTTCGCTGCGATCAAAAATCGCGGATGAATTGTTGTGCGTAAACTGGGAGCCGAAGGCCTCTATTTATAGCAGTGGAGAGGGACGCGGCTGGCATTTCTCAATTTGTGTCCCGTGCATTGGCCGCTTGTACCTTGCGCTTTAAAACTTGTACATTTTAATTGTGAGAGCAGCGTACAGTGCATCCCATGGTGCGGCCAAGGGACCCCTTGGTGCGGCACCATGGGCTTGTTTGGCGGCACCAAGCTTCTTTTGAAGTTTCAAAATTTGTCACTTTACCCCCTCCCGTAGCTTCATTGTTTCGCGTGATCCTGCTTTTCCTTTCGCATTTTTGACTCCTGCAACTTGACATTCGTTAAGTTTTAACAGTTCTTGATATTTTATGTCAGTCACATGCATGGGGTACGAAAATGGGGTGTCTACAACTATATTTATAATTATTATTAATATAAGGAATTCTAATGGGTTGGGCCAACATTCTAAATAAATTAATAGGGTATACTAAGCCCACTAAAAATGTACACCAAGCCCACACAAATGTTTAGAAAATAAAATTTAACTAAATAATAACCAAATTTTTATTTTTATTTTTAGAAGTTTTGGGTCTATTACACTCGCAGTCATATCAAGCAGATCAATGACTATCTCAAATGAGCTTCCAAGGGCACTCAGTCGATCTCCGACTACATGCGATCCATCAAAGGTCGTGTTGATAAGCTCGTTTCTCTTGGAAAACCACTCAACCACGAGGATCTCATTGAGATCGTCCTCGGGGGTTTGGATGATGACTACTGTCACATTGTTGATGTGGTCGAAGGCCGTGACACTCATATCTCGTTCGATGAGCTTCATGAAAAACTCATCAACCGCGTCTCAAACAGTCACATGTCACATCTTTCTTCGGTCAATCTTGCTACCCCGAGGACCAACAACTAGTCTGCTCAGCAACCACCCTCGTAAGCTCGACAGCTGTCCTCGAAACCTTGTTAACCTTCCCAGTCCTCGGCAACTGCTTCTTGCCAACAACGACCATATCTTGGAAAGTGACAAGGATGTCTCCAACAAGGACACACAGTGATTCGTTACCCCAACTATCAACTGGTCGCCACCACACCTCTGACTTTTGCTCCCAATTCTACCAATGGCTCCAAGTGGCAACCACGGGCACACCTAACAACCACCGCATACAAAGGGACACCAAGCTAGCTTGTAGACAGTGGTGTTTCTGACCATGTCACCGGTGACCTTGGCAACCTGTCTCTACACTCCACCTACACGGGCACAGACGACATGGTCATTGGTGATGGTATTGGGTTAACTATCTCAAAAACTAGTTCCTCATCTCTTAATACACTATCACGCACGTTTGCCCTGTATAATTTTCTTTTTGTACCTGACATGAAAAAGAACCTCATATCCATATGTCAATTTTGCATCTCCAATAATACATCTATTGAGTTCTTACCATCTTCTTTTCATGTGAACGATCTACTGAAAGAGAGCATACTGCTGACCGGGAAATCTAAAGATGGTGTGTATGAATGGGCGACCACAGCTCCTCTCGCGGACCCTCTGCCTGTGTAGGATCTAAAGTCTCTCACCAAGACTGACATCATCGGCTTGGTCATTCGTCTGAACCTGTCCAACGTCAAATTCTATCTAGTTTTGGCTTAGATTTAGACACTACTAGCATTAAACAAACACATTGTAATGATTGTTTATGCAATAAAAGTCATAACATTCCTTTTTATCAATCTACTGTTGTGTCTACCTCCCCGCTTCAAACTCTTTACTCTGATGTTTGGATCTCCCCCCTTTATTCTGTTGATGGTTCAAGTATTATGTAATTTTTGTTGATCAATTCACACACTAGATCTGGCTCTACCCGCTCAAACGAGAGTCTGATGTCGTCATCATCTTTCCTCGTTTCAAAGCCCAAGTGGAAAAATATTTCAAAACGAACATTGTCACCGTTTACTCAGACAATGGAGGTGAGTACACTGGCTTTTCCCGGGACATAGGCTTGGCCACCTACCTGTCCGTCAATGGCATCTCCCATCTCACCTCACCACCTCACATTCCGGAACATGATGGGTTCTTGGAACGTCGTCATCACCATATTGTTGAAACATGCCTCTCCCTGCTTTCCAAAGCATCTCTTCCGCTGCCCTTTTGGTCGTTTGCCTTCCAAACAGCGACTTACCTCATAAATTGACTACCAACACCAACCCTTCAACAGCTATCTCCCTACCAAAAACTATTCGGGTCTCCGCCCAACTACTCCAAACTTTGTGTATTTGGTTGCCTCTGCTACCCTTGGCTTCGCCCATACTCCGCCCACAAGCTCGCTGCTCGCTGCTCGCTCCACCCCGTGTGTCTTCCTTGGTTACTCGCTCACCCAAAGTGTCTACCTATGTTATGATCCGACCACCACTAAACTGTTTGTTTCTCGACATGTTCGGTTTGTCGTGTCCGAGTTCCCTATGTCCAACCTCGAGTTGCATCTTCCTCAGCCCACTGACTTCATACTTGCTACCTAGTTACCTCATGATATTCTCTCGGCTTTATACACACCATCCGCTGCCCGCTCCAGTGACTCCACGCCAGTTGCTTCTATCACTAATCAGACCTTGGTTGATCTCAGCTTTCCCATACACCAACCTCACTTAGTCATTACTATACCCACTACCAGCCCTGTGCATACTGCTATACCCTCCTTGGTACCCAACACCATGCCCGAGGACATCTCTATGTCCGCTACATTTAAGTAAGGAAACTCATTCTCATTAAAGATAATATCCCTACTAATGATTATTTCAAAAACGGGTTCCTCTTTTAACCATAACTTATAACCTTTCTCACCCTCCGCATACCCTAAGAAGACATACCTTACTAGCCTCGGTTCAAAAGTTTAGTTCTCTCGATGAATATATGCAACGCAACCGAAAACTCTAAAATTTTGAAAAGCAACTTCTCCATCGGAAAATTTTGAGTAGCTCTGATGAAATAGTACACTGACATTTGGTTTTCCAATAAAGTAGATACATTTGAACTTGAAAACCAACTGTTGAGAGGAATATCTATTGAATAAAAAAGAAAAAAAAAACCTTCTTTATCTCATTTTCTTTATTTCTTCCTTGGTTTGTTTGTCCTCTTGTTGTGCAAGAGATTGTTATTGTTATGGTTGTGATTGAGTACTGTTGTGTTGCTTTTCTTCTAGACAATCAGCCGAGAGAGAGAGAGAGAGATTGATTTTGTGTGTTGTCTTGAGAGTGTTTTGTTGAGAGAGGGATTCGGGTAGAGTGATAAGAGGGAAAGTTATAGAGATGAAATGAGCTGTGTGGATGGATTCGGGAGTATGTAGTGTTTTTTATGAGAGGGATTGAGTTTGAGAGTGAGGAAGGTGAGATATGAGAGGAAAAAAATGTGTTTGTGTGTGTGGACAGATGAAAGGAGGAGGGAGTACTTGAGTGGGGGGTGATGTGTGGGCTTGAAGAATCGGGAAGGATCTATGTGGCGGAAGGGGCGACAATGTGATCTTTTTTCTTCTTTATTTTTTCTTTTTCTTTTGTTGTTTCTGGAAAAACAATAACAATAAAATATGCACATAAATTAATAAGGGGTATGAGATTGAGGTGTATACAAGAGCTTAAAATGACAAAACAAGCCTTGATTTCCTTCTCTATCAGAAGGGGTATAAGAATGAGTTTGTTGTAGTTTATACACTTTCTCACAAGTTTGTTTAACCTTTTTGCTGCAGGTACCAAGTTAATGGGCTTTGAGCAAAGTGATAATTCTCATAGCATTAGGGGGAAATTTGTAAATTGTGGGGTAATTAATTGTGATAAATTAACTAAGAATTTGGGTAATTCGTTATTCAATAGCATTAATTACATGATAAGGCAAGGATCATTGTAGAGCATGTCAATGGCTAGGGGTGTAAGTGGTTCGGTTTGGTTTGGTTTATACCAAAATCACAAATCGAATCGCCCCTATTGGTTCTAAAAATCTCAAATCAAGCCGAACCCAGTAAGACTTAGAAACTAACCGAACCGAACTACTTGGTTTGATTTGGTGTTGTGGTTTATATAAATTATTTTAATGAAATTAACTAACATTAAAAATAAGATTTTAATTTAGAATTAACATCAAAATTAGGAAATAACCTACTAACAACAAATTATCATAAAGAAAATAATACAAATTCTAAAATAAACAGAAACAACGGAAGAAATAATAGTTCTCCAACAATCAATATTTTTTGTTGTTTAGTATGTGTCTATATATATATATATATATATATATATATATATATATATATATATATATATATATATATATATATATATATATATATATATATATATATATATATATATATATATATATAAAATGATCCAAAGGTTCAAAATAATTAATAAATGTAATTTAATATATATTATATAATAAATAAATAAAAATATATAGGTTGGTTTGGTTCGATATCAAAAACGGTGAACCGAATCGAACCGGGTGGTTTCCATTTTTTGAAACCGAAACAGAACCGTCTTCGACCAAAACCAAACCAAATTAACTGGTTTGACTCAGTTCCGTGGTTCAGTGGTTCGATTTACACCCCTATCAATGGCAATGTTTTCAAGTTGGATTTGTAGGGTAAGCAAATTGTTAGTGGCTTAGTGCTTGTTTCACTATTTTTGATCCCCTCCTTTTGCTGCAGGTGGTAATTTGTGGATGAATTCTTTTCAGGAGGAGGGGAATGATGGAGACGATGGACCAAACGAAGGATTGAATCAAGGATCGAGGCCCAATTCAAGTGAACCATTAAAGATTGGAAGAGGTCCAATGACTATTGGACAAACAAAGAAGATTTGTGATTGTGACGGGGGCCCATTCCAAGACAACGACCATGTTTGATTCGAGGTAAGCTCGTGTGAATACTTGAAGTATTTGGGAGTCTACGAACACCTAACGCGTTAGTTTGGAGTCTAAGGACGTTACAAAAACTTCAAGGGGTCAAAGTGGCGATATTTCAAAGTTTCTAGCGCATTTGCGCCCAAATGACTACGCGCACATCAAATTTAGCTGACCATTTTTATGTGTTCACCCCTTAGAAACCCACGCCTATGCCCAAAAACCATATTTGGTGCCATGCCGTCCCGAGTCGCTTTACTAATTTGGCGTTTTTAGCAATGTTGAGACTTTAATTTATTCCAATTTTGACGTGGTAATGTGTATTTTCGTTTTAGGGTTACTTTCAGACTTTGGGAACTATATAAAGGCTTTCATTACATTGAGATTATACTTTTTTTTCACATAATTGTGTTTTTATGAGAATTTCTGGATAACTCCCATACTTTGAACTTATCAAGCTTGCTGAGCTTCGAGTTTGTGACATTCCATAATCTCAGATCCTAGCGAGTTGAGTTCATCCCATGGTTATTGGTATATCCACCCTAAGGTTGAAGGAAACTCGCGGCTCCAAATCGTCTATCACACTCTCTGTCACATTCACTGTCCCATTGAATCTCGGCCGTACACATTCCTTGTTATTTTAGTCAGTCTTCTTTTTATAAGGAAACATGTGAGGCTGAGATTCAATGGGTCAGATGATGTGATAAAGAGTGGGACAAATGATTTGAAGCCGAAACTCGCTACCTTTGTTAGATTATCATTTACACGAAATTCAAGAATTCAACTGGTTGTCCGTCGGTGAGTCCATTTTTTTGTTGTTATATTTGCCTGTTCTTTTCATGCAGTTTAACTTGGAGAGCTTGGCTATGTCCTAAACCTAATCTGTTGGAACTCAACATTTTTCCAAAGTAGGGAAAATCAACATTTTTCCAAAAATATAAAGTGCTTCTTCAAGATTAATATCCCCTTGCCCAGGATTACTCATTGGGCTCCAATGAGAGAATTCAAATGAAAGCTGCAAAAATTTCTCAACTATTTACTTCGGAAAAGGCCCCATGACTTGAGGCTTCAAATGGTTGAAAATGTCGCGGGACCATTCACGGCTGGCACAATGAAAGCCATGACTGTCGTCTTTTCACGCACAATATGTGAAGGTTAGTTGACCCCTCCCCGCGGCCTATACCACATTTGGACTTCAGACACTTGGGTGAAAGCAAGCGATGCTCGAGAACCCATTAATAGAAGCACTAGCTAATAAATATTCCGAGCAGTATTTGGGGTTCACACCATTTGGGACTCATCTAGCATTGCTTGCAGCTTTCGCATTTCCAACACCTTTTCCAAAGCATGACGACATCTGAAAATATGAAGGCATCAAAACATCTGATATTAGCGGAGCTTTAGATTTTCTAATATGCTGACCCAAGAATGCATATAGGTCATGTAACACTGAAAAAGTTCATTCAGATGTATACCTCCATGGTAGATGGTCAATGAACATAGATGGTGACACGATAATATCCTTGAAGGCTTCTCTGTTTGCTATATAAGCTCTATAATAGTACTCCTGAGTGCTCCATCTTTTCCATAAAGGCATATCATAGCTTCTCTTTTGGGGTACTATGTGAATTAGCAGCCCTGGTATAAACATCTCCGGAAAATTCCCAGATGACTCGTCTTCGGATGAAGGCACCGCATCCATAAACATAGATACAGGATCTTCAGACGAGTTTACATTGGTAGATGACTCGGCAAAAGGATTCGTGAAACTATGTAGTGATTCATTGCAATCACTATCTTCTGAACTCTCTTCCATGTCCACATCTTGCCAAAGGGAGACCTCTTCATGTTCTTCCCTGTTCCCTGTGGTGGTTGTTGATATGCCTTAGGGAAAAAACATACACTAGAAAGTTATGTGCATGTATCCATAAGAGAAAGTACCATATTTTGCATCATTCCGAAGCTCACTCCCATTGATGCAGTGGTTTGTATCTTCACTTGTCTTTGCCTTGGCATGTAACTCCAAATTTGGAAGTTTGTGCTTGGGCTTATTTTGTAGAAGACTACTTCTAGAAAGAAAACGGCATGCGAGTTTAGCAATTGTGACCGAATCAGCTGCTGAATCTTTTGACAATGCCATCACTGCCGCTGCTTGTAGTCTCAGGAGGGATGCAACTGAAAGGCGTGCCGAAAATTCATTGTGATAAATGATGCTGCAGCAGATATGAAATTCAGTCATATTAGGTCATGCTGAACACAGGCAAAAGTACAGATGCATAGAGACACAATGATGTGCAGAGTTCTAGTTCTATGAGGAACAATGATTTTATATATATATATATATAAGAGACAGAGAGTAGTATTAACAATAATAATGCAAGGAATCTCCGGGCATTATGATTACCTTGTAACAAATTCTGAACATGCATTTGCTACGACCAAATCCACACATGGGAGTGGCCCGTACGTATAAACATGCAACTTAGGATATCGTCTGTACAACTGCTTTCAGGAAAGAAAAATAAAAAGAGAAATGAACAGGAATTATGTATTTTTATTTAGTGAAATATACTCCCTCATCCCGGCATGAACACCTTTGGGACTAGACAAAATCAAGAGAAAGGTACCATTACAAGACCTATTAAAGTGAACAAGAGCTATAGCCAATGTGATAATGTGTTTTTTTAGCCCGGTAGTGCATGGACAGGCAGCAACGTTGATGGCGAAATATACAATGAAGAAAAATATACTTCGTACAAAAATAAGTATCCACACAAACCCAAGATTAGCATGGTTCACCCATTACACTTGTAAAACACCCACCCCCTAACTACAAGAATTTCACAAGAAGGTGGAGTTTCACATGTGGAATTTTATCCAAAAAGCCCACGATAAAAAAGTATTCAGTTGACTTCAAGGAAATTTGATCTCTGTACAAGAATTCTCTGTCGCAGCTTTCAAAGATCACATAGAAATATACAAATCACTTTAATATATCTGTCAAAAGATGAATGCACCAAAGTTGATCTGTGATAAGTGGTCATCTATGTTGCATGGACACGCCAGGTTGCTGTCGTTTTCTGTGTCCGACATGTATCCGACACGGATACGGGTCGGATATGTGAGATACGGCTCAAAATACATCCAGGGGCCAAATTTAAATTCTTTGAAAGTTTTAACACAGACACGGGTACGGGAATTAGGGAGTCGGGATACATATCACATGTCAAAAAAAGATACGTATCACTTACCTCGGACACGTTTGGGCATAAATATGCCCTATTTTTGAGATTTCGACAACAATCGACCATTCGACATCATTCGCTTCCGTCTCTGTCGAAGGCTCCAAGCCCTAGCGGGGTATTTTAAATACATGTTAGTAGTAATTTGGCATGCTTAAAATTTGTATCAATGTGCCTACTGTGTTTTAGAACTGATCTATGTTGTTATCGGGCTTTATGATTTAATGAATTGGGTTTTGGTTGGCTTTTAGGGTAGGATTTGATCATTTTTGAGTGTTGGCAGAACAGCCGGGGGGGGGGGGAATGCGGTCACATCGCTCCCTGGTAGCGCGACCGTATCCTAGGAGGTTCTGTACTGAGGAAGCCACAGTACTTGAGGCGCTCGCATCACCTTGAGAAGAGCAACCGCATTGTCCGGCAATGCGCTCGCATTGTGGTTGCTAAGCGACCGCACCGACCCGTCTCTCATTAAACCCATTTGGATCTTTTTGCAAATTAGTCAACAGCTATTTAAACCATTTGACCTGTGTTGGACCAAAAGAGACCAGATTTTCCAAACACTAAACACACTTCTTCACCTATTGAAGGTGAGATTTGAGAGAGAAGGGGGGTTTTCTAGATAAGAGCTTGGATTGAAGCTCAAGTTCCTCCTCATATGTGCTTGTGGTCTTCTTTGAAGTTGTTCTCCATACCAAGGGCTACGTCTTAAGCCGTTTTTCCCCTTCATGCATTAACCTTTGGGAACTCTTCATTTTGAGTAAGGGACTACTAGCTTATGTTTGTTCAAAATAACATGCTATACATATCTATTGAAAGGTTGTTTAGATGAAATCTATGCAAAAATTCATGTTTCATGTTATGTATAATATACCACTTGTATGTCACTTGGTTGAATATTTGGTTGGTGAACTTGTTGAAGTAATGTTATGAATATTTGTGACTTGTTGAAGGTGTCTTGAATTCTATGATTATGTGAAAAATCATTGTTAGTTAGAACTTGCTATTTTGGAGAAGCAACGAGTTTACTTTATAACTCTATAAATGTATTAACTACATAATTGAATAATAACATGAGCGTGAATAACCAATCGTCAAGAATGCCTCGTATGTGAACAACATCAGCAACCAATATTTGAGAATGTCTCGTATGTGAATAACATCGACGTCTTAATTGAACACCAAGAGGGTGTTCATCTAAAGAGCATCTATGTGAACACCAATTACTTGTGCATGAGAACAATCAAATATAAGGAGAGTTAAGGGTACCTCTGACTTAGTCGCGGGACGTAGTGCAGTGCTAGATAACAGCCGCACCCTAGAACCCTCCCTCCACAATGGCCATGTGGGGGCAAATTTCACCAACAACACCTAAGTATCACGACTTGTCTAGGGTTGTAAGGACCTAGCCTTGTGATCACTTGCGCCCGAGCCGTGTAAACTGGCTAGTATGATAAACAGTACAAGAGATTGATCAAGATAAACAAGCTTCAACAACAATAGAGGGGGTGATAATGTCGGAACTGGTTCAATCGGAGATGTATCTCGAAATCCTGTACACTTAAAAGTGTTTATTTCTAGCTCTTATGTGTTATTTGGTATTTAATTGTGAAATGTGTATAAATTATTTTAAATGTCATCATGGCACGATTTATGTTGCATACACGCATAACAAGCATAAGTTTAGTACATCTTATTGAGTTTCGACTCACCCTTTATTAGTTCGTGTGAAGTGGGAAGTCCTCCGAAGTGCTAGAAGGCATTCTTCTTTTAGGTAGTACTTCTAGTTGTTGTTTTGTTGTAGGGTTGTGTTGAGAGACTCGTAGTCTTCTCTTGTAATCATTTGAAATGCTTTCGCTATTGTAAAACTCTTAGTAGTCTTTGAGACCGTTTGTTTATGACAGTTTAATTCTTGGAGTTCTTTCCATCTTTTCTTTTCTATATTAGGTTTAGATTGTGGTGATAGCAGGTTACTCACGTCTGAGTTGGGTCCCACGTAGGGACAGATTTGGGGCATGACACTAGCCCCCTTTGCGAAGTGCCAAAGTGAAGCTCAATCTCGTTGAAGTAAAGCCCTAGGTTTTGCGAACCCAGCTTTGCCAGCCTTTTCGAACTTCAAAATCGAGTGTGCCGGTCCTGTCAACTTGCGTAGTCGAGTCTCAAGCCTATCAGGTGAGTCCCGTCAACTTTTTTCAAGTTTTTCTTTGGTTCTTCCTTGATTCCTTCTTCTGGTTCAGGTGTGATTTTGTGAAGGAAGAGTTTCTTCCTTCGATTTTCTGATTTCTCTCTTCCTTCACTGTCATACACTGTATTGTGATACTGTGAATCAGTGAATCAGTGATAATACTCTTTGATTTTCCCAATATTAGTATAATTCTATTTGTTACTTGCTAGTATCTCATTTTATTTTTTCAGTTTTGATTTGGTTCCGCTAGTGTTACTTCTTCTATTGTTGGAATTGATGAAGAACAAAGCCCTTTATGGAAGTATGTATCAAACATAGAAAAAGAGGTAAATGTTGGTGGTAATAGGAAATAGACGTGTAATTTTTGTGGTAAGGCATACATAGGTAGTTATACCCGAGTTAAAGATTAGTGAAAAAGGAGTTGCGACATGTAAAAGGGTGACTGTAGAGATTTGTCAGAAATGAAGAAGCTTGATGAAGAAGTGGAAAAGAGATTAGGTTCACAAAAATCAAAGACAGTTTTGCTCCCTAGTTCCACTTCTTAACCCCCTCCCCTACTAAATTTCCCCAAGCATCGCCCAATTGATATCAAAAAAAGAAGAGGTGACTCTACAATTGAGGAAGCTTTTGACATGCAAACGAGGAATCAATTGGATGCTGAAATTGCTAGGATATTTTATACTTCGGGTTCATCTTTTAAATTGGCTAGAAATCCACAGAAAGGGATGACTATTATTAGTGTAGGCCAATTATTAATTTCATGGTTGTCTATGACGATGACCCTATATTTATCAAAGCAGTTGATTTTTCAGGTATGGTTAAAGATAAAACATTTTATAGCTGCAAAATTGGAAGAATTCATTAATGAGGTTGGGGATAACAAGGTTGTTCAAATAATCACGGATAATGCTATTAATTATAAAGCAGCAGGAGAGATAATTGAAGGCAAGTTTCCAAGCATTTATTGGACTCCTTGTGTTGTGCTTGTGCATACTCTTAATCTTGCATTGAAAAATATGTGCGGCAAGGAATGTCGAGAGCAACCAATAGGTGTACCATGAATGTGGTTGGATTACTGAAGTGCATGATGATGCATTGTTTGTAAAAAAAATTGTGATGAACCTTTAGGTTGGCTATTTTTAATCCCTTTAAGTACATTGAAGTTGCTTGCAGTGTGGCAGATACTCGGTCTGCGCGTGAGCCTGAGTCTGGCAATTTTGCCTAGTTGAGCTTGTGGCAACTATGGGCTTAGATTGGATGAAAAGTGAAGTCGAAGGCTAGATTTGGAATGAAATCTTTCAGAAACGAGTCAAAATCCTTCTTTGCTCACCTTTCACCTTGTGTCTAAGCGAGGCATCCGCCTCCCCTCGCTTGTAGCTCAGCTCCCCACCCAGACCTCTCCAGGCGACCAACCCTCGTCTCGTGTCACCTCTCGCCTGAGGCGAGCCAGACGATTGCCTTTGACAATTATGGAAGGAACAAGCTAACTCCAAAACATGCTGAGCATTCGATCTTTGTGCATAACAAATCTCCATCTTTACTCACATAGCAATTCGGATTACCATACTGACAAGACCAAGATGTGGGATGTTGGTTGAGATGACTTTGGAAGCATGGAGGATGTTGGATTTCTCGAGATAGCGAACCTCACATTAGATGAACCGGAGTTGGAAAATGCTCTATGTGAAGAAGCCGAAGATAATGTTGAACAGTAGAATTATGTTACTAATGTTTTGAATATCGATGCTACTTATGTTTTGAATATTTGTGCTACTTATGTAATGAATATTTATGCTTCTTTGAATATTTACATTTTGGTATGTTGGAAGTATTTATTTTGTGCGTATAGTTTTTAATATTTATAGTTTGGTCCTTATATTTTTAATATTTACATTTTGGTCCTTATATCTTTAATATTTACATTTTGCTCCTTATATCTTGAATATTTACTCATTACCCAACCCCGGTATCCGTATCCTATATTTTTCAAAAATCATGTATCCCCGTATCCCGTGTTCGCGTATCCGTATCCGTGCAACATAGGTGGTCGTAAGCTTGTTATAGAGGGTTTGGAAGCCTTGTTAACCGGGCTACCGCCATCCAAAGCAAAAGCAATTCCCTTGACCTTTTATGCAAATCAAAAACCTAAAGCTCTGCTGAATTATGCAATGAAGGATAATAGACACCCCATTTCACTTCTATGCCACATGGTAGTTAACAAAACACAATCTCTGAGCAGCTGCACTGCCAATTAATATCTGCCGGAATATCTTATGTGGGATGATGGCACCAAATGGCAACCAGTGCAGCAGCACAACTGCCAACAAGTGTCCTATTTTCCAGGCATCAGACAAGCCCATTGTCTCCCTAAGACCAAACCTTCTCCTTCACTCCAGACTCTTCTGCAAACTTCTTCAGCCTTTCTATTCAGAACAACATTTTTCATTATGCAACTTCAAAAGATTTCTTCCTCCACCCGAAGTCTTCACATCCAACGATCTTGAGCACAATAGCAACAATGAGTTTTTGGTACGAATTCCCAACAATCTCCACCCTGAACAAACTCCATGTCAGCAAATGTCTTCAAGTTTAAACATCCATGAAATCACTTCAATGACTAAACCAATCGTATGCTTGCAAACCTTTTACAATCACTCAACTAAACGTCAATCAATCTTCAATAGCATGAACAAGGATCTTAATCGGGAACTCAGGCACCTTACTTTTGTGAAACTAGCAACAAACCAACTATACTTCATTTTCATCATCTTGTTGGCTCAACTTTCATAGTCAAAATAGCCACTCTATCCACTTTTATAAGATGTTGTGGACAGAAAACATGAAAAGGAGACTGACATACCCTTCAAAAAATCTGTCAAATATCTGTACGTCATTTTCTTGTTTTCCATCAGGAAATTCTGATGGAACCGGAAGGATTGGCTATTTTGATTATGGATGTAAAGTCCAATGCAGCCAAAATGATAAAATTTAAGTGTGCTTGTTGCTAGTTTCATTAAAGTATATGACCAACGTATGTATAAAGCCATAGAAAAGAATTGAGGTTTAAGCATAGTCCTTGACCTACATCCATACCCCACAATAAAAAAATCTAGCGTAATAAAATGGCGTTGTGACCATGGAGCTTTATCCAAGAACCCCAAAAACAAATGATAATAACGATAATAAAAATAATGATAGCAATAATAATGATAATAACAACAACAATAATAATAATAAGGAAGTGTATATTTCCACTACTTAATTACTTATCCACTACATATTTTAGTTAAAACATATCATGAATTATATAAAGGGAGATATTATTCTCGCTACAAAAATTGTTTATCCACTACACTTTACATTCATTAATAATCACTTCAAATTTGATTATGTTAGTAAAAACAAGCCTTTTAAGAAGTCGCCCATTTGAATTATACAATAAATCTTCCAAATTCTTATACTTCTCTTTTTTCTTATATTTTAAATCGAACAATAGTTATTATTTTATTTCATATTTTTATGTAAAATTACTCATCGTTAGATATAGTTTTCATTTTTTGATAATGTAATAAGATATGCCTACAATTTTTTCTATTTTAGTTTTCTACACTTGAATGTTATTAATATTTGTCAAGCTACCTCTTACAATAAAATTATATTTTTATTTTCTTATCCACCGAACAATACATTTTTATTTCTTTCCTATTTCATTGAATAACCATAATTAATCGTTTATACTCGTAGAAAAATAAAAATGTAAAAAAGACATGGCACTGTCTACATGATCCGAATGAGACATTTTCCAAGCATGAAATTTTATACCTAAAACAAAATCTAAGATTAATATTAAAATATCACAACATATTTGTTAATTTTTGTATTTGTGAAAACTGCAAATAAAATTTATGTTGGCATTGTATTCATGACATTTATCGAATAAAGGATATTTTTTACCATACAAGCTTAATTAGATAAACGTAGTGGATAAGTGTATTTTGTAGTGGAAATAGCCACTCCCTAATAAAAATAATCACTAACTTCCACATAATCTAGATAGTACCCTAAGCCAAAGCTCACACCAGAAAAATAAAATATTCTCTTTCTCTACCTAACACTACCACTGTAAAATTCAGGTACACCACATAGGTGAATTGTCTTGTAAGCAAACGTACTCACAACTTCAATGATCTCATATATCTTCAAGAAATTACTCAAGATCTCGGTAAAAAGTTGCATATGTCCCAAGCAAATCTCTCTTTAAGTTTCCCTATATGATGGGCACGAAACCTCCACTAGGGGCTACCCGCTTGCCTTCATACATAATGCATTTCCCTAGGAGCAATTGAAAGTTGTGAAATTCAGGTCGGCACCTAGCAAGTTGTCCAAAAAGTTGTTTGGGCCTGTTTTTGTGAGCAAGGTATGTACATTTCAAACAATTAAGTATTTCTTAGGCCTGAGAAACCCTAGCTGCGTGGCCTAGGCTTTTCTGTGTCTTTAAATTTCCAAAACTTGGTCCGCATCCTTGCCCAGCAAAACAGGTTTGCATTTCTTAGTTCTCTATTTTTTTTATTTCTCTTTAAATTTTACTTTCTGCCTTACCTTTAAGTTATCTTGTCCTACAACACATCCCCAATGAGATCATCTTGGTTCAAAGAATGTTTTTCAAAAATGACATGAATACTCGCTATATGGTTGAGGGTTTCCGTTGCCCACTTAAGCCATGAGAAGAGTGCTTGGTTAGGAGACGTTTTTGACAGAGAAGCATTAGATCTGAAAATATTCAGAAAGATTACTGTAAAGTCGAGATGGTCAATAACTACCAATCACCACCCAACTACAGAGTCCAATAATCCAGTCCTGAACTAGAAACAACTAAAAACAAGAACTAAAAATTAACAACTCATCTGTCAACTTGAGCAATATCACCACATTGAAGTAAAATAGTCTTTACCCTCACTCCTAGCATTGCTGCAATAGCTCCTCCAAGGGAATGCCCCACAATGTGCAGGTTGTACCCCTCACACTCACATCCAGCTCCCAGCAACGAGGAAAGCAATCCACCTGACTCAGAAGAACTACCTACATTGTCTTTAAATTCCCAGTCAGTAAACAGGGCTACAAGTTTAAGCACAATGATATTCTCCGGACGCCTTAATAAATTTACGTTTCATACGAAACATGATCAAACTCAGGCTCAGCTGATGTGATCATAAAGAACAGTTAAACCCTGAGTGAGCTGGCTGGCAGTTGGCACACATAAATGTTGTTGACCTTGAATACCTTTTCCAACACCTAAGCCTGAAGAAGGGGAAAGCAGGAAAGACGGGAGCAATCAAATGTGTTGTACCTACAGGAGATTTTGAATGCCAAAGGAGCCCTTCATATAATTGTTGTGATAATACGGAAACTAGGGTCTTTGTAGAATAAGTTGGACACAGTGACAGAATGCCCATAAAGTATATATAAATTAGGCAGAATACATACATTATCCAATTTTATGAGCTCAATAGAGCTCCATATACTCCTAGGCTTTGACCTAAACTTCGACAAGAATAAATATGATGCTTGTTAATGGACGAGGGAGAGTAAAATACACAAAAAAAATTATCTCAAGTATATTTGTAATGTCAGATGATACAAAATAATTGTCATTAAATTTAGAAACTTACAATTTCAGTGCTACTAATTTGAGACACTTCAATATGAGTACTTAATTTTCAATTTATTAAACAGCATGTTCGATAATATGTAATGCTAACAACAAATGTTTAAAAGGAAGATAGTTCTTCAAATTACTCCCTTGATCCCAAAAAAGTCTCAATTGACGTTTCAAAGTCAATTTGATTATTGATTGAAATAATATTTAACATACTTTTATTAAGTTGTAGATAATAAGACTATAACCTTTGTAAAAACTAATTAAAATTACTATGCTTTTCAAGTTAATGGTTTGAAAAAACAAGTAAGTCCCCATAAAATCATCACTTAGAAAAAAGTCAAAATGGGACTCATTCTTTGGGACGGAGAGAGTAATACATAGGATCCCAAAAAGATATCATTAGAAAGAATAGTAAAATGCTTGATTTTCCCTCTTTGGACAAGGTTAATTGCTCATGAAGTGGCATGAAAGAATTAAAATAATAATGCGTTATACCATCACTTTCAGGATTTCCTTCAATTTGCATGAAGAGATCCCGTGCAGCATCAACAATACCAGAGTGCCCATGGTGAATTGAACCAGGCAGAATATGATTACCACTGCACAGGGGTTAAAATAACCTATTCAGAATTTGTTCAAAGAGCTTACAACAAACATCATGTGATATCCAAAAGCCAAAGACAAGTTTTAAATACTATGGCTTTGCAGGGTTAGACCAATAAAGGCACTAACAAGTAAGAGTTATGAATTGATTAAAGGATAAGAGAAGCAAATGAGTGAAAAATAACAAGATTAAGCTCTTAAGAAAATTTGTTGGCATTTTCTCTCTTATTGAGTGGAAAGGTAAAATTTTGTAGATAACCCCATAGTATTGGAACAACGTTACTATGCAATAAAAGCAGATCTAGTCAACATCCCTAGCTGCAATTTCATCCAAGCAGAAGGAGATACAAAATTTTCTGTCAGGGGTAGGGGAATAGTAGCAAGAAAATCCACAATCACTAGAACAAAAGGTTAAACGTGGTTCCTCTGCAAACCTTGGTAACACACACTAGAGGCCAACAACAATGATGAAGGGATAATAAGACAATACAGAGAGACTCTCATTCTCATATTCTCCCTCACTAGTTTGAGACCCCCTCAACCAGTATTGCAATAATGCAAGAAATGCTCCCACCCCTTTATGAAGAACTCTCTAAAGAAGGTATTTCTGCTCTTCAATCATGAATTATACTTAGGAATATATTTATAAAGTTTAAGGGTAAGGCATAGAGTTTTATAAGAAGATCCGCTGGGATTGGGTGTGATGTCCAATTGTTCCTTTTAGTCCCATGATCACTTATTTCTGCAGTGCAGGGTTTCCCAGGTTTCAAGGAATAGTATGATTGAAGTAATAAGCGTGATTTGGAGGGGGGCAGGTGAGTCCCCCTTTTTCGCCTCAATTTATCCAGATTAGATTTTGAGGTTTTGGGAAAGACAAGGATGCTAGCTTGCTGTGGGCCTGTGGCAGTGTGTAGTGTTTTCCATCCTTTAGTGTATTTGGCCTAAGAGGAATACCAGAAGCATAGTTGTTAAATAGGGATATATATCGTGTATCAGAATAATTTTATTTTTATGATACATATCAAGATATGTTTTGTGTATCATAGGATTCACTATATATATAAAAATACACAAAAACTTTAAATATTCCATCCGAATTGTGAAATATATATTTATCAAGAGGAACTATAAGTACATGTAATTGTATTAACTAATTTTTGACAAAACTATAATGATTATAACCATTATATTTTAAATTAAGACTCAAAACTTGTGTATTCACCAATTTACACCTAAGTATTAGTCAATATGATACTTCTTATATCTTGAATTTGTCCCAAAAAATGATTTTTTAAAAAGTATAATATTGTTTCAATCGTGCAAGTCTAATTATAAAACAACAATGTATCGTAAGACACACTATTGTATCATAAGATACGGCACCATATCGTAGGATACAAATAATGTATCATTTAAGATACATATCGATGACCCAATTTTTGATATGTATGGTAGGATACTGATAACTATGGCCAGAAGTTAAAGATAACAGGCATTTTCTCCGTCCCTTCTCTGGAGAAGAGTGGTTTTATGGCATCAGTCTGGGCTTTGGTTAGGAAGGCTTCTGTTGCAATGCCCATTTAGAGATGCAAAGATATTGGATGTTTATGAATTACTTAGATTTTTATCTTACATTTTGCCAGTTCCTAGCTTTAGATCTTACATTATGTTAGTTCCCTCATTTTAGGTTTTGATGTATTTTTGTTTTTGTTGAACTTATCGTTCATCTCATTTGTACTTATTTCTTTCTCTATCAAAACTTCTTTCTTATATATACATGCATATAATCAAATTCAAGAGTAAAATAACTTGACTGATGGATGATTAAACTTGTTCAATTCTTAGTTGGACTACTCCAGGATGCATCATTTAAGTTTGGCATTTTCCAATAGCAATTCAAGATTCATACCCAGCCAGGGCACTCAGGCAAAGGGGTCATGGATACAGCTCGAATTTTGGATCATACTTGCCTATTAAAAAAAAGGCATACCAAGGGGCCATACTTACCAATCAAAACAAAAGGCATAGCATGAAGACACTCTCATGCAATAGCCAGTGAAAAATAGGTAAATAGGCATGACTAATGGTAATTTATTTATTTTTTGATAGGTAAGTGTGACCCCTTGGTGGTATGGGGATTGGAACCAAGGACCTCAAGTTCATTACTTGAGTACCCTTGCCATCTCTCCCCTTGATGGTAAATTTCATGGGCAATTTCATTAAACCGAGAGGAAATTTATACATACATACATATATGTATGTATATATATATATGTATATATATGTATATGTAGAGTTTAACAAATTTCAACAAAAACAAGTCAAATAGATAAATATGGGAATAAACTGGACATTAGAGATCGTTAAATATGGTAAATATTATAGCATAATTATAGGAGAGTAATTGTAGGAGAATAATTATAGATGATTTGATTTATACTTTCCTAGAATAGATCCAAGAAAGCTTATAAATCTGTACAGCCTTTTTTCAATAGAGATAACCCATTCTTTTTATTTTCAATTCCAAATCCACAGTACATAAATAAATAAATAAAATCGGCGACCAATTAAATAGAATCAGACCAAAAATAGCTTGAAACTGCCCCAATCCAAAAACCAAGCAAGAGACTAACATGTATCCTGCGAACAGGTCTGTGGACGTCCGACAAAAAATTCCGGCACCAGCGCCAGCGCGTGACTCCAATTCCGGCGAAGGTACAGTCTGTACAGATTTGTTCGCCTAGTCACGGTGATAGCAGATCGCCTTAGATTGGATCAAAAGTGAAGATCGTAGGCTAGATCTGGAATTGAAATTTCCCGGCTACCCTCGTCCGGTGTATCCGAATTTAAAAAAAGAAAAAAACGTAAGTGAGCGACTTTCACGGTCTTTTAACGCCTCATGACTTTCCAAAAGGCACCAAAGGCGTCGCCTTTTCAGCACCTCTTGCGCATCGCCTCACCTAGGACACACAAGGTGCTACACCCTTGCCTCGGGCGCCAAAGGCGCTCGCCTTTGACAACTATGCTTGAAGGTAGATGATAATTATGTTAATCCCTGGTGGAACTCCTGGCAGGGCTACTCTAGTAATTATGCTGAAGGCCCAATGTTTAAGGATTGGGTCAAGTTAAAATGGGACTCTTATGTTGTAGTCAGTAAACCGTGCTTTGTAATTGCTAAGGAACTGAAATTGCTCAAAAAGGATCTTAAAGTTTGGAATAGAGAGGTCTTTGGGAGGGTCGAGATTAAGATTAAGGAAGCAATGAAGGAAGTGAAAAGGCTGGATGAAAAGGAGGGTAGGGGAGCCCAGGGGGAATCTGAAGCAGCCCATCGTGAGGAAATTAAGTTGGAAATCAAAAGACTGCTCATTTATGAAGGAATGTGCTGGAGGCAAAAGTCCATGGCCTTGTGGCTGCGAAAAGGTGATAAGAACTCAAGATTCTTCCATCGGATGGCTAGTGCGCATAAAAGTTTTAATCACATCAATAGATTGAAGATTGAAGGTAATGTGACGGAAGATGTGACACAGATCAGAAGAGGTATAGTAGATTTCTATCAAAATCTGTTCTCGGAAGACAGAGGAGGAGACATGGATATAGATGGGATTGTCTTCAAGTCCCTTCACGAGGTGGACAGGAGGCGTGTCGAACAGCCATTTACGGAAAAGGAAGTGGTGGATGCTTTGGGGAGTCTGAAAGGGGATAAGGCCCCGGGCGCTGATGGTTTTACTTTACACTTTTTCAAGCAATGCTGGGAAGTGGTGAAAGTGGATATCATGGAGGTTTTCCGATCTTTCTTTGAGGAGGTTTTCGAGAAAAGCCTGAATGCTTCGTTTATCGCTCTTATCCCAAAAAGAAAAGGGGCAGAGGAGTTAAAGAACTTCAGACCTATTAGTCTTATTGGCAGTATTTATAAGCTGATCTCGAAGGTTTTGTAGTCTAGACTGAGACAGGTGTTTGGTCAAGTGGTCTCTGATTCGCAACATGCCTTCGTGGGTGATCACCAGATTTTGGAAGCAACGTTGATAGCTAAAGAAGTGGTGGATGTGAGGGTGAGAAGCGGGTTCAGGGGTTTTGTGCAAGTTGGACGTGGAGAACACCTACGATCATGTTAGGTGGGATTTCTTGATTTATCTTTTGGACAAAATGGAATTTGGAGAGAAATAAAAAAGTGGGTTTTTTTTCTGCATATCTTCGGTCACGTATTCTATTTTGATTAATGGTCCGAAGGTTTTTTCTCGAGCTCGAGAGGGTTGCGTCAAGGGGACTCCATTTCTTTTCATTGTGATCATGGAGGCTCTCAGTCGGCTCATTGATAAGGCAGTAGCAAGGTTTTATAAGGGGCTTTGAGGTGGGAAATGGTCGAGGTCGGGGTGTATCAATTTTTCATTTACTCTTTGCCGATGACACCCTGGTTTGCTGTGATGTGAATAGCAATCAGCTGGGTTATCTCCATTTAATCTTGTTTTTTAAAGCATTGTCGGGCTTGAAGACAAATGTTTTAAAGTGTGAGATAATTCTTATAGGTAGAGTGGATAACGTGAAGAGTTTGGCTTCGTTCTTTGGTTGCAGATCCTCCTTCCCATGACGTATCTGGGTCTGCCTCTTGGTTCGTCTTTCAAAAATATCAATGTGTGGAATTTGATTGTGGAAAATTTTGAGAGGAGATTGGCGTGGTGGAAGAGGCAATACTTGTCAAAGGGTGAAACACTTACCCTGATTAAGAGTACTCTTTCTAATCTTCCCACTTATTTTTTATCCTTGTTCGTGGTCCTTGCCTCGGTGATAAAGAGAATTGAGAAGCTGGAAAGAGATTTCCTTTGGGAAGAGGATAAAGAGGAGGAAATATCACTTAGTGCTTGTTTGGTGGAGCGTTTTGGTCTTGACCAAAACGCTGGTAAAAAACGCAGTGTTTTCTCTTTAAAAGTGTTTCAATGAAGCGTTTTAAAACGCAGCGTTTTAAAAGTGTGTTGCATTTACAACTATTTTGTTTATAAAAATAGCGTTTTGAAATAGTTTTTCAAACATATTTACAAGAAAAAAATTGCGTTTTCAAAATGCTGTGTTTTAAAAATGTTGCGTTTAGAAAAAGCTGTGTTTTCAAAACGCTGCACCAGACGAGGCCTTAGTCGGGTGGGATTCAATTTGTTCCAACAAGGAGGTTGGGGGCTTAGGAGTCAAAAATCACAAATACTTTAATAAGGCATTGTTGGGTAAGTGGTTATGGAAGTATTTAGTTGATAAAGAGTCTCTGTGGATGAGGTTAGTGGTGAGTAAATATGAAGTGGGTGATCACATATGGTTCCCCAAGGAAGTTCTGTCCTCCCATGGCTCGTGTGTGGAAAGGAATTATGGGAGTTTCGACTGCTTTCAACAGTTTCATTAAGTTCGAGATAGGCCTAGGAAATCAAGTCAAGTTCTGGAAGAATTTTTGGTGTGGGGTTACTACTATGCATCATTGGTTTCCCAGGTTATATAATATCACGGTTAATAGGGATGAACTGGTGAGTTCGCTGGTTGTAAATCAAGGGGGGACAGACCTTTGGAGCCCTGTTTTTTGCAGAAATCTGCATGATTGGGAGATCGAGGATGCTGTGCAGTTCATGGATTTTCTTCACAGTTGTAAGAGGCAAGGCTCGAGAGAAGATAAAGTCATCTGGGAGGGCTCCAAAAACAGAATGTTCTCTGTTAAATCTTTCTTTTTTTTTTGATAAGTAAATAATATCATATATCAAGCATCAAAAGAGGTGATGCGTCCTTTGTACACTAGAAGTATACCATCCCAAAGATTAACCAATATCTATACTATTTACAAGATCTACAAAAGTTATGTTGGATCTAGGAGCGAGTGATCAGCCTCGAAGCACCAAAAATGAAGAGTTCGAAACAACCAATTCTTCAACTCCGGATCGACATTTCCACGTTGTCAAAAGCCCTATGATTTCTTTCCTTCCATAGAATCCAACACACACCCAAAAGAGCTGTCCTCCATAAACTACTACTCCTCTTCGGATGGCCCCTATTCCAGCCTCTGACGTGGTCACTGATCGATCTTGGCATGACCCAAGACATGTTAAACATTCCCAACACAAAGTTCCAAAGCTCTAAAGCCACTTGGCAGTGAAGAAGTAAATGATTTACACTCTCCGCATCCCCCTTACACATATAACATCTATTAACAAAAACCATGTTACGCTTTCCGCAAATTATCCCCTGGTCAAGATAGCTTCATGAGTCGCTTCCCACATAAAAAAGCCACTCTCTTAGGGCGTTGGATCTCCAAACTGCTCTCCACGGAAAAGAAGCTCTACCACCGTTGAGAAGCTTGAAATAATACGAGCTATCTGAAAAAGAGAGCCCCTCGAGCCTTTCCAAACCACCTTGTCCGTCGGCTCAGTAAATCTTCTCGCTTCAAGCATCCTAAAAAGCTGCACAACCGACTCTAACTCCCAATCATGAAAATTCCTTCCGAACGTGATTCCAAATAGGCTTACCCTCCACCAAAGATAAAATAGAGCTAACTCTACAATCCTTATCCGTGGAAAGCTCAAATAAGTTCTCAAACGCCTCCCTCAAGCAAATGTCCCCACACCATCTATCTTTCCAAAACCTCACCGAGGCCCCATTGCCAACCTCAAAAGCAATGCATCTTTCAAATGAATTCCACCCTCTCCTTATACCACGCCTGCACTCCTACCCCATAAGCCGAATTGACCTCGTTAGGAAACCAACCAAGACCCCTTCCCCATACTTGCAAACCACCACCGCCTCCACAAAGCCTCCTTATCGGTGAGATATCGCCACGCCACTTTCCCAACAAAGCCATATTAAATAATTTCAATTTTCTAATGTTCGCACCCCCTCCCGAACCCTCGAACACACCTTTTCCCAATTCACTAAATGAAACTTATGCTCATCCGCTTGCCTTTCCCACAAAAATCCCTTTCCAACTTTTCTAATCTATTCCTAATTGTGGTGAATCACAAAAAGAGATAAGAAATAGGTTGGTAAGTTAGCAAGAGTGTTCTTGATCGCACTAATCTCCCCTCGAAAGTAGTCGACGCTTCCACCCCGCCAATCTCTTCTCGAAACGCACGACCACCGGATTCCATAACGCCTCGCTCTAGATCGAGCACCTATGGAAGCCCAAGATAAGAGATGTGAGAGCAAAGATACTTACAACCAAAAATGCTGCTAGATCCCCAACATCCTCCACCCCCTACAGAATAATTTCACTCTTAGAAATGTTGATGCGAAGGCCGGAAACCGCTTGAAAAATAATAGAACCAATCGAAGATTCCCCAACCGAGCCTTATCTCGCACTACAAAAACTAAGGTATCATTCTGCAAAAGAGAAGATGGGAAATCGACAACTCCCTCTCCCCTCTCCTTCCCACCTTAAATCCACCGATAAGATCTCGCGCCGCCTCTCTAACATCCTACTAAGAGCCTCCATTACCACAATGAACAAAAATGGGGACAAAGGGTCTCCTTGACGCAAGCCTCTTGAGCTAGAAAAAATCCCGATGGTTCGCCATTCACCAAGACAGAAGCGAACCGTTGAAATGCGAATCGGATCCATTGAATCCACTTGAAACCAAAACCCATTCTTTCCAACATATATACCAAAAAATCCCAACACACATTATCATAAGCCTTCTCTATGTCCAACTTACACAACAACCCCTGGGACCCCGCTTTTCAACCTATCATCCACAGCTTCATTGGCAATGAAGGACGCGTCTAAAATCTGTCTATCCTTCACAAAGGCATGTTGCGACACCGAAATGATACTCCCATAACCCTCTTCATTCTTTGAGCTAGCACTTTGGATATCAACTTGTAAATGCCACCAACCAAACTTATCGGCCTAAGTCTTTCGGATCAAGAGCTCCACTCTTTTTCTGAATCAAGGCTATAAACGCAAAGATTAAGGCTTTTCTCAAATCTCAAACTAGAGTGAAAGAACTGAAACACCTCCATGATGTCCCCTTTAATCACCTCCCAACAATCTTGAAAAAAGCCATAGAAAATCCATCGGGGCACGGGCTTTATCTCCCTCCATCTTACTGAGCACTCCCGCCACTTCCTCGATCGAAAGGGACGCCTCCAAGGCTGCCGAATCCTCAGCACTGATACTGTCAAATCCCACACCATCCAAATTTGGTCTCCAACCCCCACTATCTTTCTATTCAAAGCTGATTGAGAGGGGCAGAGTCTCGTTCCCGTGGAAAGAAATATGGAAAGCTAAAATTCCCAGTAGGGTGGCATTTTTTGTTTGGGAGGCAGCTAGGGGAGCTATTTTGACGGGGGAGAATTTGAGATCTCGTGGCATGATTTACGTCAATGGGTGCTACATGTGCAAGAATGAGGAGGAGGATGTGAACCACCCGCTATTGCATTGCCCTATTGTGAGGGAGTTATGGATTTACCTCAATGGGTGCTACATGTGCAAGAATGAGGAGGATGTGAACCACCTGCTATTGCATTGCCCTATTGTGAGGGAGTTATGGATTTTACTTTCCCTCTCTGCTGGTGTTTCTTGGGCTATGCCCAGGTCTATTATTGAGTTGCTTCGAGGATGGTCGTTATTTAAAAGGAGAAGTAGGAATGTCTTCTGGGACTACGCTCCTACAGTAATTTGGTGGACCATCTGGAAAGAGAGGAACAGGAGGGCATTTGAGAATGTCGAGTCTAATATCGAAGGAATTAAAAAGAACTTTCTGCTATCTTTGTGATTCTGGTGCTTAATAGCTGATCCTAATTCAGAGGTTCCTTTTTGTAGATAGTATGGTCTAATCTTTTGTTTAGTATAGCTTCGATCTTATATACCTCCAGTGTACAAGGACGCGCCTCCTCATTTGATGCTTGTTAATATTACTTATACCTAGTGTGGGAAGAAGCATTTCTTTTCAGGAAACCAAGATGGACTGTATGGATTTCAAGAGTATTCTTATAGTGGGAGGAAGCAGATGGGTGGACTGGGTTCACCTTGCGGCTGTGGACAGCTTGCCTTTCCTTGGAAGCAAGTCTGGAAGACAAGAAATCCGAGTAGGGTGGCTTTCTTTGTGTGGGAAGCTGCAAGGGAGGCTATCCTGACATGGGATAATCTGATAACTCGGGGGAGAGTTTATGTCAATCGCTGTTTTATGTGTGAAAAAGAAGAAGAGACTATCAATCATCTTCTTCTTCATTGCGAGGTAGCTAGGGAGTTATGGAATTACTTTTTTCTTTTGGCAAGCATTATGTGGGTGATGACAAGTTCTACTGTCCAGCTTCTGAAAAGTTGGTCCCTGTACAAGCACAAAAGAAAAAAATTGTGCTGGGACATAGCTCCCCCGGCGATGTGGTGGACTATATGGTTAGAGAGGAATAGGCTAATCTTTGATAACGTGGAGTCTGATCTTGACACCATCAAGAAGGAAGTGGGTCCGTCTCTTGGTTTTTGGGTCTCGGAGAGAGTCTTAAGTATAGGGGATTCTTTTGTTAATATTATGGATAGTTTTTCAACTTGATTTTTCTTTTGTTTTGTATACTCCCAGAGTGTACGAGGACGCGTTACCTGATTTGACGCTTTGATATATATTCAAAAATAAAATTGATTGAATTATTTTCAATTGCTCACAAATATTGTGAGTTTGAGAAATTACTTGGATTAGTGTTTCTTGTTTCTTCAATCTTATCAGGTTTGTTCTTAAGTTGCAAACTTGTAGGTGGTTCTGTGCTTTTGGTTACTAATCAATCGCGATTAGTGGGTTGAAGCCTTGAAGGTGCACCCCAAGGTTCTAGGAAGTGGTATATCCGCCTTTGGGTTTAGGGAAACTCAAATTATCTATCTTTTTCTTCTGTTGCTTAATTGTTCGTTCTTCGTTTCCGCGCAAATTGTGATTCAAAGGTTGTTTATTGTTGTAACCATTCTTGGGTTCACATTAGTTTGGACTTGGAAGGAACGGACACTCAACAATCAAAGATCGAGGCAGAAGCAGGAAATCAGTAACTTGGTAATTGGCTGTCAATTTCCAATTTTTGGTGTAAAGTACATAATAGCTGGTCCTAACATACAGGATTTCCCTTGCAAAGAATTGAAAAAGGGTGGTTCCTGTATGTTAGGACCAGCAATATCTATTGTGTTGGGTATATGTTAGCCAAGGAGATATGTTCTCAACAGGCTAATTAACAATTCGTCGTTCCCTAATCCAGGCTCGGTTTAGGATAGGATATCAAGGAGTTTAAAGAGATTTTACCCTTATTGTGCTAGGCTTGTATTAAGGTTACTTTATTTCTTCTTGTACTTTTCTGATGCAAGGCCTACTGCCCTCACTCCAAGGTCTCTCAGCATATTTTGTGGTCAGGTATTGAACCCTCCAATATCTGTGCTTCATGCGAACTAATGAAAATTAGGTTTTAAAATTATTTTCCTAGAATGAAAAGGTACATTTAGAAGGAATGGCTATGGCCACTTTCATAGGTGTGTTGAGAATACATTGTTGGACCCATATCTAATAGCTTAAGCTTTTAGACAAGTTGGTTACTTAACATGGTATCAAAACTTTGGTTTGGCAAGGTCTTGGATTCGAGTCATCCCGCTTGCATTTGGTACCCGAAATATTGTGAGTCCATATTGTCACTCTGAATGGTTTGTGATGCCCTGCCTGGTGAGGCAAATTTGTTTGTCTCTCTCCACATGTGGACGGGTCACACGTGAGGGGGAGTGCTAAGATTGATATACATTGTTGGGCCCCTATTTAATAGCTAAAGTTTTTAGATGAGTTGGTTACCTGTTAAGCTTAACATGTTAAGCTTAACATTACCAAAAAGGGTGCAACACATTCTTAAAGCTTTAAGGGAACTTCAATCAACGTTCAGTCCAAAAAAGGACAAAACATGTGTTGAGGCTAGTTACAACATAGAATACTACACCCACAATAGATCACCAAATGAGAGCAACTTACTTTACTAACCCATCTAAATCTTCTGTAGTAAGGATGCATGCCTTGCATAACCCATCAGTTATGAGGTCTTCTGGAGTCTCAGTCCCCCTCACAGCAATTACAACTGATTTTAGATTATGCAGAACTACCATGAAGTAAGCTGCTTCACACTTTGCCTGAGATAGAAGTATAAGTTGAAGAAAGAAACAAATAGTATCAGCACACGTCATATTTTTACCTACTTTCTATTAAAGAGCAATAATAGTGAGAAATATAAAAGCATATACAGGACAGAAGACTAAACATTATTATTATCTAAATGTCCATCATATTTAGGTGCTTCCTCTCGGATATTATCAGGAAATTATAGTGCTTCATCATTGAACAGAATTAGAAATTTTTACGTACAGAAATTACAGACAAGATAATGGTTAAAGCGTAAAAGAGAGGGAAAATGCAGAACAAGCCTAAATTGCAGAAAGAAAAATGAAAAGATCAAAAAAGGTGCACCCCACCCAATACCCGAAATGCCCTAGAAGATTTACCCCAAAGAGAAGGCAAAAGACAATTCGCTGTACATTGTTAGAACCTCTACAAGACTCAACTCAGCCTGTCCCCGTCACTTAGGGTTCGCTGGGTAAATCCTTTTTCGCCATTCAATTCGGAACAACGTTGGAACCTATCTTACACATATTAAGCTTATAGAGCAATTGGTGATTATAATATACAAGAAATTTTTTCAGATGGAGAATTTTTTCTCCTTCAATTTTAACACGTTGGTTTTAACGCAGAATGCAGCCCTAAGCAGAATTGATTGAAAACAACCAAAGCTGACCTCCTCACATAGCTAGTACAAGGTTTTACCCAGTTGACAAAGCATATTCATATAAAACAAATAACTGAACCAGTGAGCAACAACGTTAGATACACTCTTTCCATGATCACTCAATGGTTTAACATTGCCAGTATGAACCATCCTGTTTAGTTAGTCCATCAATGTAAACAAGAATGCCACTCTATAAAATAAAGCATACCTGATTGACACGCCCATGACGAAGTACCTCTGCAGGTAGATCAACATATTTAAGAAAAGCTGCTGCATGACCTCGCCACCAATTATCACCGTTAAGTGAAGGAAGCCTACGGTAGAAGGAACTATAAGTAATTTGTGTGGTAGAAAAAGTAAAGGAAATCCCCGTGTATAAAGCATCGCCAAAATTCATGACTGATCAATATGTAACTGCTGATCAAATGAACAGAGCAATCAAATTGAAACTAATTTTACTGTATGTATACATACTCATACAGCTCACAGTGGTTCAGGGCCAATTGCATCAAGCAGATGAGGTAAAGGAAAAGAAAGGGGAATAAGCAGCCCCATCTCTCAACAAATGTAATGGTAAACAGTAATCTTTACAAAACCAGGAATTTGCATTATGAAAACTGTTAAGGAATACACATAACCAGTCCCAAGGGTATTATACTTTATGATACATACATACACACACACACATATATATATACACACATATATATACATCTATATATATACATCTATATATATATATGTATGTATACAGTGCGCCTAGTGCCTTTAGGTTATGGCTTCTCGTATTTGTTGTCTTCTTCAACTCTCTTGGCATCTCTCACAAACTACATGGAATCATAACAGGAATCTTTAAAGAAGCCTGTGCTGAGTCGCTTCTTTTTTCTCTTTTCCTTTCATCTTCTCTTTTCCTGGGCGTAATACACAAAAACTGTATCACCATGATGGTAACTGAAAGACGGAGATCGCACCTGCCCAACCAGCATGTGTGGCAGATTTGTGTGTCACCCAACAGTGTACAATAGATTTGGAAGGCATGCAGGATCCTTGGAAGTGGTGCAGCAGTACTGGATTGCAGAAACCCAACGTTCATATTACGGTTCTCAGATCTACAGCCAAAGGCAAATTCCCCACATATCAGTGAACAAGTCCCATATAGACTGACCCGAGGAAGAAGCCCTGTTTCCGAGATCTGTGCCACACATCAAGCTGATAATCCTCCCATCTCATGCGTCTTGTTGGGACCTTGCCGGAATTTCTTCGCAGACTGGATTCTACGGTTGGATTCTGGATTTGTTCTGCTTGGGATAGTTTTAGCTCGTATGTTCTTTAAGTCTTCATACTTGAGGATTCTTTCTTCGTTCTTCATATTAGAGAGAATGTGATATCATGATTCATACTTGAGGGGCAGGTTTGTCAGTTTCTTAAATTACATGGATGGATTGGCCTGGTCTAATACGTCAACTGAGGAGCCTAAGGCTGTTGTAATGGAGGTTACTTCTAGGTCTGCCAACTTTATGAATGAAACTTAATCGAAAGACTTACAGAATGCGGAGAGGGGTCGTTCAGATGAGCTTGATAAGTCAATGCAAGAATGATAATATTACCATGGTCAAAACTGGTAGTCGTGCACACGTGCAGCTATAGGAGGAAGCCCGGTTTTACTATATGATGTTGAATTCTAAGGAGGATGAGGTTGCCGAACTAGTTGAACTCACTCAGGATGCCATGGATCTGTGGACATATTTAGAGTAGTATGTTGGAATAATTTCAACCGTACCTATAACTTGTCGCATGATTTGTTTTGGAAAGTCAATGGGATAGAACTGTGACATGGTATTTTGGTGATTAGAGATGGTTGGTTAAATAGTACTTTCTATTAGTGCAAATGCTACCTAGGTGCATTTGATGATTTCTGATCTGAGTTTGGCACTACTACGTGTTCTCAGATTTTATCAGGCAATGTGATTTACTTTCCGCAATCATTTTTTGTGTTCTACTTCGCACAATCATTTAGTTACTCTGGTTTGTCTTCTTCTACTTCTTCCTTAATTAATTCTCTTGAGTCTTACCCTATTCCTAAGTCTGTGTCTAAGGCAGTGGCTCACCCTGGTTGGAGAACCGCTATGGAAGAGGAGATGAAGGCTCTTGAGGAGAATCAGACTTGGGATTTGATACCTTTGCCGAATAATAAGAAGGCAATTGGTTGTAAGTGGGTTTTCACAGTGAAAGTGAATCCTGATGGTTCCCTTGCTCGGTTGAAGGCACGTCTGGTTGCGAAAGGTTATGCCCAAACTTATGGTGTGGATTATTCAGAAACTTTCTCTCCAGTTGCGAAGTTGGCTTCTGTTCGGTTGCTTGTTTCTCTTGCTGCATCATACCACTGGCCGCTTCACCAACTAGATGTCAAAAATGCTTTTCTTCATGGTGACCTGCACGAAGAGGTTTATGTTGAACAACCTCCTGGTTTTGTTGTTGGGGAGTCAGGGATGGTGTGCAAGTTAAAAAAGTCGTTGTATGGTTTGAAACAGTCCCCTCGAGCTTGGTTTGGTCGATTTAGTGAAGTTGTGTTAGAGTTTGGCCTTATGCGGTGCAGCAATGATCATTCGGTCTTTTATCGTCAATCTGAAGCAGGGTGTATTCTCTTGGTTGTGTATGTTGATGATATTGTTATTACTGACGGAGATAGTGTGGGAATTTATGCTCTCAAGTCTTTCCTTCAAGAAATATTTCAAACAAAAGATCTCGGGAACCTCAAGTATTTTTTGGGAATTGAAGTTGCCCGTTCGAAACAAGGCATCTTTCTTTCTCAACGGAAGTATGTACCAGACTTACTTACTAACACTGGGATGTTAGGGGCAAAACCAACTGAGACTCCTATGGATGCTAATGTGAAGCTTAGAGGTGATGATGGTGAAGAATTGAATCATCCAGAGAGGTATCGTACGCTTGTAGGGAAGTTGAACTATTTAGCTGTGACTAGACCTGACATTGCATTTGCGAAGCAAAGTGAGTCGGTTTATGTCGCTCCACGATCTACTCACCGGGAGGCTGTTGACAAATCCTCTGATATCTCAAAGGAGCTCCAAGCCGTGGGTTACTCTATCGAGATCATGGGCACATGAGAGTTGAAGGTTTTTGTGATGCTGATTGGGCTGGATGTCCTATTAGTAAGAAGTCAACCATAGGATATTGTATATTTGTTGGAGGCAACTTAGTGTCTTGGAAAAGCAAGAAGCGGCAAGTTGTGTCGAGATCCAGTGCGGAGGCGGAATATAGAGCTATGGCTCAGTCGACTTGTGAGTTGATGTGGATTCGCCAAATACTTGAGGAAATGGGGTTTGGTAGTTCAACACATATGCAGCTATGGTGTGACAATCAAGCAGACATCCATATTGCATCGAATCCTGTGTTTCATGAACGCACAAAACACATTGAGGTTGACTGTAATTTCATTCGCGAGAAGCTACAACAAAAGATTATTGTCACAAGTTATGTCAAGTCCGGTGATCAGCTGGCTGATGTTTTGACGAAGTCGGTGGTTGGAAATAGGTTGCGTTATATGAGTAACAAGCTGGGCATGCATGACATTTATGCTCCAGCTTGAGGGGGAGTGTTAACGAATAAAGGGTATTATGAAGGGCGTTATGTGTAACATTATTGTCTAATATGCACGTATATATAAGTACCCTAGCCTAACCTTTTTAGAGTCAAGGCTTCCAAATCATATATACTTCTTCTCTTCTCCGTTAATTTACAGTAGGCATAGAGAGTAGGTCTAGGTTGCACGGATGCGGATACGCGGATACGGATTCGCGGATACGAGATAAGGGGATACGAGATTTTTGAAAAATCTCGGATACGGATACGTGGGGGTAAAGTGTAAATATTCAAACTATAAGGGCTAATATGTAAATATTCAAACTTAAAGGACCAAAACATAAATATACATATATTAATATAGTAATATTAATATACATACATTATTTAGATACAAAAACAACATATGATATATATATACACATATTATAGTATTATATAGGCATAAAGGCTATACTCAGTATAATAGCCAACAAATCGACAAATTACCTCGCGTCGAAGACGAAGGCCAAGCAGCGGCGGCCGGCTGAGCGAGAGGTGAAGAAGAGGAGTCGAGGACTCATGATAGTGGTCAGGTATCTCTCGTCAATCGTCTTCGTCTCTTCCTTTCTTCGTCCCTTCGTCCATCTCTCTTAGATCTCAGTGAGTGCGAACAGTTCAACCTCAATTATACGTATCTGGGTAATGGACGCGTATCCAGCTCACGTATCCAAGGTCTGGAAAATTGCAGATTCGGTCCCTGTACATATCCAAGAGCGTATCGGCCGTATCTATGGCGTATCCGTATCCGGAGCGTATCGGCATTTGGGTGTAAGGTTTCTTACCTTCCCTCAAACTATCTTGGGTTGCCGGTTGGAGCTCCGTAGAAGTCCAAAACAATGTCGAATACAGTAATTGATAGATATATTAGGAGATTCTCGGTATGGAAGAAACCATTACTGTCCAAGGCGGGGAGATTGACTCTTATCAAAAATACCCTTTCTAGTTTGCCCACTTACTTTTTATCGCTCTTTGTATTGCCGATCTCGATTCAGAGGACATTGGAAAACATTGAGAGAGATTTTTACGCGAAGGGCATGGGGTGGAGCGCAACTTTCATTTGGTTAAGTGGGAAAAGGTGTGTTTTGATATTAGGGAGGGAGGTTTAGACATCAAGAATCTCAAATGCTTTAACAAAGCTTTGCATGGGAAGTGGCTTTGGCGTTACATGGTTAATCATTATACATTGATTCCGAAGAAAGTGGGTGCTGCTACTGTGGGGAATTACAGACCAATCAGTTTGGTAGATAGTTTCTATAAATTGCTAGCCAAGGTCCTTGCTTTGAGATTGAAACAGATTATGGGCAAGTTAATTTCTGATTCACAGCATGCATTCGTAGGGGGCAAGAAAATCATCGACGCTTCTTTTATAGCCCATAAAGTCGTAGATGCTAGATTGAAAAGCGGTGTTCCAGGTCTTTTGTGCAAACTAGATGTAAAGAAGGCGTATGATAATGTTAATTGGCACTTTTTGCTGTATTTATTAGAGAGGATGGGCTTCAGTGCTAAGTGGATTGAGTGGATTCGGTTTTGTATCTCTACGGTTCGCTTCTCGGTGGCCCCAGCTGAAAGACTTGTCTTTTACGTACTTTGTTTCATTGGTGTACTGAAACAAATTCCTCTCTTTGCCCAACCAGTCTTTCTTTTGTGGATTTTGTGCATAGCCTTAACTTTGGGTAGATTTTTGTATACCTCTAGTATACAAAGGACGCATCACCTGGTTTGACGCTTTTTAATATACTTTACTTATCAAAAAATGGGGATATACTAATACCATTGGAGTTGGTCAAAGTTACAAAAATACTTTAGTACAAGCAATGTGCTAACAACACGAGGTGGGTAAAGATGAAATGTTATAGAAATTGTAAGCATAATTTTTTAAGTGGACTCTTAAAGTGAAATATCCCAAAATAGTATAGTAGACTCTTTGTCTGGAACGGAGGGAGTATCTTCTAGAGCCAATTAACGTGCTAGGTTTACTTTAGTATGTTGTCATACAATACACATACACACAGACACACATATAAACATATATGTATGAGGGGGATTACTGGGATACGTGCAAGTAATTGTGAAGGTGCGTGAAATTTCTTATGCAACATACATTGGGGGAGCAGGGGGCATTGCAACATATATGACACCAAATGCACCTGACAAGAGTTCCAATGAGTTAATGACCTATTACGTGTCCACGGGGTTAAAACCCCTTGTCTATAGAGCCATGAACAAACGAAGAGTATAGGATTCCTTCCAAAGTCAAGTAGCAAACCCTGCTCCATTCACCAGTTCTGTGGTTACGATTTACCATAATAAGCAACTCAAAATATAATAAACGAAATCTTATGAAAAAAACCGTATAGGCAGCTTCAGCAAAAGGATGAAAAACAGCAGCCCATTGTATATGCTCTTCAGGCGCTTCAATGGTTTCTTCATGTTGTTTATCAGATTCGCTATGCGTTTGCAACAAAGCTAAACCTGAACAATGAATGCCATAGAATCATGCAAAGTGAATCCGGCAGGAAACTGTTAAGGAGAGCGATCATGAACTTTACCAATTTATTAATCATTATCTGGAATATAAACAGCTTAAGAAAATGTTAATGATGAAAACCAGTTATCAGTCTCAATAACAAGAGAAATATGAGAATTCTCAGACTACCTCACAATTTCCACACCATCAAATATCAACCCAATCGAGGCACCTACGATTCCTAGACGTGACTTAAAAATCACAGGGTTATCTAATTTTTCTCAAGTATAACACATATGCGGCTTGCCTTATGCCTAAGGACAGCAGCCTTCCCTTTTTATCAACTTACAACGAGTATGACAAGACACAACAATGGAATACCAAGGCACACAATATTTACAGGCCAAAACGCCCAACCTTTTATTACTCAATAATACAAAGGATTACATCAAGGTCTAATGGCTTCCTTTACGCCTAACTCGGGTCTGCCCTAAAACCAGTTAGAACAGCCTTATAAATGACTGCCTTGGACAAGCAAACTGTTCATAACCGCCGGGACACATGGCTGCCAGATTTGGTGGCAGTTTTCTGTCCTAAAACTGCCCACAACTGCCCAACAACCTTGCCTTAGCCAACTGCCTGCTGCACCTGATGTCGCCACCTGTCCAACCTGTCTTGGCCCTACATTCCAGCACAAAGCATGTTTTTCCAGCAACATCGCCAATGCCAGCCCGTTCGCTTATCAGCTTTTATCCCGCTCAGCCTATGTCATTGCCAACGTCCTTCGTAGCCCACTGCCCACGCCTATGTCCATATGTCATAGCCCGCCTGTGAATCCGTACCTTGCAGCCCAACATAAGGCCATGACATGCCCCGCTCATGCCATGGCCGCACTCACCGACTTAAGTTCTTACAAACTCTCCCCCACCAGGAGAGTCCGATGTCCTCATCGGATTGTCATTCCAATAAGAACTTATCTGATCTTCAAACTGCCACAACGTCGCATCACGTTCCCAAGTAGCATCTGCCACGCCTTCCCCTTTCCATTGCACGAGAAAATCTGTCCTGCAATTCTTCTTACTCATCCCCATTGTTCTATGATCAAGTATCTTCTCAATCTGCTTCTTGAACTGTTTTGAGACAGTAGGAGGAGCTTGCTTCAATTGTTGTTTCTCCCGCAATAGACTTTTATGAAAAGGCTTCAAAAAACTGACATGAAATGTAGGATGCATCTTCATCCTCTCGGGTAGGTTCAGCCTATACGCTATAGTCCCAACCCGCTTCAACACCTCAAATGGCCCCTCATATCTTGGCACCAATCCCCTAAGTCTCGACTTAGCATTGATGTTTTTCCAGATTTGAGGAGTTAGCTTCAGCAAAACCTGAAATCCCAACGGCCTTCGCTTCTTGTCGGCATACTTCCGCATCCAATTTTGTGCCTTACTAAGCCTTTCCGTGGCTTCTTCAAACAACTCCTGCCTATCCATAGCATAGTCGTATATGCTGGACAGTCTCCACCCATTCGTTGAATAGCAACTTCATTTGGAGTCCGAGGCTGCGCTCCCAACACAATTTCAAACGGACTCTTCCCGGTTGATGAAGAACAGTGCAGGTTATAGCAAAACTTGGCAACATCCATAAGCTCCAACCAATTCCGCTGACTTGCACTTACATAGTGTCGTAAGTACTCTTCAAGTAAGGCATTGAGTCGTTCAGTTTGGCCATCAGTTTGAGGATGATTGGCCGTGCTGAACTTTAGTTCGGACCCCAACAATCCAAACAGTGACGTCCAAAATCTGCCCGTGAACCGAGTATCACGATCACTAATCACGTCCTCCGGCAACCCGAAATACTTCACCACATGTTTGAAAAATAGTTGTGCAGCAACATCTGCTGGACAAGCATGGGGTGCTTGAATGAACATGTCATACTTTGAAAACCTGTCAACAACAACAAAAACCGACCGCATGCCGTCTACCTTTGGAAACCCGAAAATGAAGTCCATTGACACCGACTGCCACGGCCTACTAGGAAAAGGAAGTGGCTGCAACAAACCCGCTTATTTCTTCTTTTCCGACTTGTCTAGTTGGCAAACTAGGCAAGACTTCACATATGCCTCTACATCGTCCAACATCTTTGGCCAAATGTAGGTTCGGCAAAGTAAGCCATACATCCGTTCCACCCCCGGATGTCCAGCCCATCATGAGTCATGCGACTCCATCAAAATCATCATTCTCAGATTTCCCCCGCTAAAAACATATAACCTGTTTCCCTTTGCTCGCAACAAGCCATCTTCAACGCAATACTTACGAACAGCACCATCACGTACTTCCTTAAGCAGCTTTTGGTAGGCTTCATCCGTTGTGGCACGCTTCCTGATTTCCTCAATGAACCCAAATTCGACCAGCATCAAGGCAACCACAAATGACTCCACTGTCGCCTTCCTACTCAACGCATCGGCCACACTATTCTGCGCTCCCGGCTTGTGAACCCACATAAAGTCGAAGTCAGCCAGAAACTCCTGTCATCGAGCCTGTTTAGGTGTCAACTTTTTCTGAGTTCTGAAGTACGTGTTTGCCACATTATCGGTGCAAACAACGAACTCCGTACCCAGCAAGTAATGCCTCCACACTTCCAAACAATGCACCACCGCAGTCATTTCTTTCTCATGCGTACTATACCGCCGTTCCGCATCCTTGAGTTTTCGACCTTTGCATGCAACCGAATGTCCCTCTTGAATCAATACCCCGCCAATAGCTTTGTCCGACGCATCCGTATGAAGTTCAAATGGCTTCCAAAAATCTGGTAGTCTAAGGACCGGCTCTGTTGACACGATTTCCTTCAACCTGTCAAACGCCTTTTGGCACGCCTTTGTCCACTCCCACTTTCTGCCTTTCTTGAGTAAATCAGTCAAGCAATTGACCATTCCCGAGTATCCTTGCACAATCCTGTAGTAGTTCGCCAAGCCCAAGAATGATCGTTATTCCGTCACTTTTGTGGGGGCAGGCCAATCAACAATGGCCTGAATCTTCCTCTTATCCATCATCACCATTCCTTGGCTGATCACGTGCCCAAGAAATGTGATTTGGGTCCTGTAGAACTCACACTTCTCCTTCTTGATGTAAAGAGAATGTTCTCGCAGCTTCTCAAGTACCTGTCTTAAATGCATTACATGTTCCTCTAGGCTACCACTATGCACACCAATGTCATCCAAATGCACAACAACAAACTTGTCTAAATAGTCATACAAAACATTGTTAATCAAGTTACAAAAAGTAGCAGGGGCATTTGTTAAGTCAAATGACATTACCCGAAACTCATAAGAACCATACCGAGTAACGCACGCCGTCTTGGCTTCATCTCCTGCTACAATTCTAACTTGCCAATATCCCGACCTTAGATCAATCTTTGTATAGTATTTGGCATGGGACAGCCTGTCAAACAGTTCAACCACATTTGGGACTGGGTACTTGTTCTTTATTGTTACCTTATTGAGTGCCCAATAATCAACGCAGAATATCAAAGAACCATCCGCCTTCTTTTGAAACAATACCGGCGCACCATAAGGAGCCTTCGAGGGGATCAGTTTCCCCAATTCAAGCAATCCATCTAGTTGTTTCCTCAATTCCGCAAGCTCGGCTGGGCCCATTTTGTAAGAAGCAAGAGCCGGTGGCTTCGTCCCTGGTTCCAACTCAATCTTGTGGTCAATAGCGCGTCCAGGTGGCAAGCATTTCGGCAACTCCGGGGGCATTAAGTCCTCAAACTCTTCAAGGACTGCACCAACTTCATCTGGCACTTCCACAAATTGATCTTCTTTGATCTCGATAAGGACAGCAACATAAGTTTCTTCCCCATGTTTCAGTCCAGATTCAATTTGCAAAGCCGACAGAGTTCCACTTTCATCACCACCTTCCTTTATCCGCTTTGAAGAAACAGCTTTCACAAAACAAGGTTCGCCTTCATCCGCAATCAGCAAACTGCCTAGATGGGGCATGATTGAGCACTTGATCTTGGACAGAAAATCAATACCCAAAATCATGTTTAAGTCGCACAACTTCATTGCCATCAGATTGCACATTCCGTGCCACGGCCCAATCGACACTTCCACGCAAGCCGTACCCCCGACTTATTGAGCGCCCGAATTCACCGCCTTAATCCGACTAGTGCTAGGAGATAGTTCAATTCCCAGCAACTTCACATTTTTCTCTGCAACAAAAGAGTTAGTAGCACCAGTATCTACTAACGCTAATACATCATGTCCATTTACATGGACTTTTACATACATCAGTCCATGATATGGGACCATTTGTTCCGTTTGCAAAGCATTCAACAAGCGAATGGGATTGACATGCCTCGGTTCCTCCCTTCCCACTTCACTTTCTTCAGTTTCGATGATTGCATTCAGATTTTCCCTCCTTGGACATTCCTTCATAAAGTGGGGACCCCCACAAATGTAACATGACTTAGACTTCTTCCCGTTGCCCTCGTTTCTGGAATGGTTAGTAGTTTCACCATCTTTCTTTTTCTCGACCCTTTTCTTGTCCTTCGCAGCAGATTTCCCTTTCCCGATTGAGTTCCTATTCTTTCCAGCATCATTTGAAGGCCCCAACTTTTAATCAACCAAGCCATCCGCAGCAGCAATTGCGGCAGACAAGTCTCTAACATTATGCCTTCTCAATTCAGCCTACGCCCACGGCTTCAAACCTGATACAAAGTTGAACAGCTTGTCCTCTTTTGACATGTTACGAATGTCCAGCAACAATGAACTGAATTGCTTTACATACTCACGAACAGTATCTGTTTGTCGCAGATTCTTCAAACCTTCACGAGCCAACCATGCGGCATTGCACGGTAGAAACTGTTCGCGAAGTTCTTTCCGCAGCATTTCCGATGAATCAATATGGGGTCTTCCCGACTCTTCTTCATCTGTACAGGTACGCCACCAAAGCTAAGCATCACCAGTTAAATACATTGAATTAACATTTACCCTTTCAATGTCGTTAATCCTGGCAGCCTTGAAATATTGCTCCATATCCCATATGAAGTTTTCAAGTTCCTTTGCATCGCATTTTCCGTCAAATGTCTTTGGATCAGGAATTTTATACTTCTAGCGGCCTTCAGCGAATCCGCCCAACAAACTATCTACAACAGCCCTTTTCAGGATGGTCATCTCGTCTGCCATCCTTTGCATCTGTTCCTTCAATTCTTCCGCAGCCAGTGTGTTTGAAGCAACGATGTCTGAAATTGCCTCGCCATCAGCCGTAATGAAGGGTCCTACTGCAGCCTTCAATTCTGCCATCTCAATCCGCAACTCACGAACCTGATTAGCCAAAGAGACATCTTCATCTGACAAGGCAATTCCCACGAATTCCTCTAAGCGTGACAGCCTTTCCGAAGTTGAATTCTGTGTGCCAAAATCGGTTTACAACAACATTATAAATGACTGCACAAGACAAGCAACTGCTCATTTATGAAAAATGATTTATAAGGTTGTTGTAAAATGATTTTGGCACACAGAATTCAGGCGTGAGTTAAGCCATTGAAACAGTGCTGTAATCCTTGATATTATTCAGTAATATAAGGTTGGGTGTTTGACCTGTAATTGTGGTGTGCATTGTTATTCCTTTGTTGTGAGTTGCCATACTAGTTGTGAGTTAAAGGAAAAAGGGAAGGTTGTTGTTCTTAAGCGTTAAGGCAGGCCACATAGGTGTTATAATTCTGAAAAGTTAGATAACCCTGTGACAATTGGTATCAAAGCACAGATTGACTCTAAAACTGATCGAAAATGGTGGGCTCAACTTCGGAAAAGTTGTCACGCTTAGAGGAATTCGTGGGAATTGCCTTGTCAGATGAAGATGTCTCTTTGGCTAATCAGGTTCGTGAGTTGCGGACTGAGATGGCAGAATTGAAGGCTGCAGTAGGACCCATCATTACGGCCGATGGCGAGGCGATTTCAGGCATCGTTGCTTCAAACACGCTGGCTGCGGAAGAATTGAAGGAACAGATGCAAAGGATGGCAGACGAGATGACCATCCTAAAAGGGTTGTTGTAGACAGTTTGTCGGGCGGATTCGCTGAAGGCCGCTCGAAGTACAAAATTCCTGATCCAAAGACATTTGGCGGAAAACGCGATGCAAAGGAACTTGAAAACTTCATATGGGATATGGAGCAATATTTCAAGGCTGCCAGGATTAACGACATTGAAAAGGTAAATGTTACTTCAATGTATTTAACTGGTGATGCTAAGCTTTGGTGGCATACCCGTACAGATGAAGAAGAGTCGGGAAGACCCCATATTGATTCATGGGAAATGCTGCGGAAGAACTTCTGGCGTTTCTCGTGAATGCAATGCGCATGGTTGGCTCGTGAAGGTTTGAAGAATCTGCGACAAGCGAATCTTGTTCGTGAGTATGTAAAAGCAATTCGGTTCGTTGTTGCTGGACATTAAGTAACATGTCGAGAAGAGGACAATTTGTTCAACTTTGTATCGAGGTTTGAAGCCGTGGCGCGAGCTGAATTGAGAGAGGCGAAAGTTAGAGACTAGTCTGCATTGATTCTTTGCTTACTACATGGCTCGGTTGATTACTAGTTGTGGCCTTGAATGATCTTTGGAAAGAATAGGAACTAGGCCGGAAAGGGAAATCTGCTGCGAAGGACAAGAAAGAGGTCGAGAAAAAGAAATATGGTGAAACTACCAACCATTCGAAGCGAGGGCAGCGGGAAGAAATCTAAGTCATGTTAAATTTGTGGGGTCCCTTCATGAAAAGAATGTCGAAAGGAGGGAGAAGCTCATGCAATCATCGAGGCGAGGAAGCGGCGGGAAGGGATGAACCTAGGCGTGTCAATCCCATTCGCTTGTTGAATGCTTTGCAAAGCTGAACAAATGGTCAAATCTCATGGGTTGGCGTATGTGAAAGTCCATGAAAATGGACATGATGTATTAGCGTTGGTAGATCTGGGTGCTACTAACTCTTTTGTTGTAGAAAAATGTGAAGTTGCTAGGAATTGAACTATTTCCTAGCACTAGTCGGATTAAGAGGCGTGAATTCGGGCGCTCGACAAGTCGAAGGTATGGCTTGCGTGGAAGTGTAGGTGGGGCGCGTGGCACAGCGTGCAATCGATGGCAATGAAGTTGGGCGACTTGACATGATTTTGGAGTGAA
>CM028384.1:100816963-100846367 GCA_013146195.2 Codonopsis lanceolata | reverse complement strand
ATATGTAAATAGTAGAACACATATATATAGACATATATTTTTTTTTTTTTTTGTGCGCACTTATTTATTTTTTTTTGAACTTGCGCATATTTTTTTTTTGACATATATATATATATATATATATATCTATATATATATTTATATAAAAAAAAATTTTTTTTACAAAAGGTATATATATATATATATATATTTTTTATACTCTTAAACATGCATGCTTGAATGTATCGAGCGAGGCTAGCGCGGATGGAGGATCATATCCACAAATATGGCCACGGCGAAGTAATGGGAGCACTTTATTCAAATCGTAAATTAATATGACAAGCATGCGCGAGAAACAAATAAAAACAAAAAAGTTTTATTTTGAGAGTCTAGCCTCCGGTTTATTTAAAATAAAACAATCTCCCAGCCCAGTCGCCAGCTGTGAGGTTCAGAAATGTGCCCGCTTGGATAGGGGTGCGGCGTGCGTGAGGATGCGGGACACCAGCGCTCGTTCCACCCTCCCTTGTTTGAGGAAAGCCGAAATCCAAAGTGCGAGAGGAGTCTTTGTCTATATTAGCACGTTGGAATGTGCCTCGGTTGCCTTGAGTGAATTTTGTATCCAATATGGAACTTATGGTTTTCCATGTCAAGTTATCCTTATTTCGTGGATAACGGGATATGGGAATGCATTATTCTTCCATTCCCATTCTCCCTTTTCTCCCCAGGAAAATAGAAGTGCTTTAGGGAAAATAGAAGTGCAAAAAGAATATTGCGGCGCCCCCGGGGAAAATAGAAGTGCAAGAAGAATATTATGAATTTTATGAAAATAGCCTTATGGCTATTTTGGATCACTATGAGTGCCTTGGATTTTCTACGTCAAGTTATCCATTATTTCGGGGATACCAAGACATAGAAATACATCACCTTTCCATTCCCATTCTCCCTCATTTAGGGGAGAACGTGAAAGTGCAAAGAAAGATGTTGCGAGGCCCCACTGGATCAAAAATGTTTTAGAGTCGCCACCTTTATTTTAAGGCAAAAATAAAGGAAAACCAGAAAAGAAAACCAGAGATTTTAGAAAGCGGGTTCGGAGGCTAAGTTACGAGTCGGGAAGGTGCTAGGCACCCAACTCGCCCTTTTCGGTCTCGAAACGTTTTTGGCTGAAGTATGCTTATTGTCACATTTACTTAGCAAATAAATAAGGTCTTATTTTGACAAGGGAAAATTAAACAGATACATTCGTGGCCACATTATTTACGGACTCGCAGCTGTCTCTTTCCAATAATTACAGACACATTTAAGAATATTTGGTCATTATAACGGCTCTTTTTAGTATTATTTCCTAACAAAATCCGGGCAGCATAACTGCTTATATTTTGATATTGAACCGGATCGGAAATAATACATTTACAAATAAAGACTTTATTGAATAAATAAAGTGAGTAAATACAAGCTTATCTAAAAACATTTTGCCATAATAACGGCTACATTTAGTACTATTTTCTTAATAAAATCCGGGCAGCACAACTGCTTATATATTTACATTAGGCCGGACTGGAAATAATACTATTACATAGAAATAAAAAACTTTAACAATAAAAGCTTACAAACGGCGTAGGGGTGTGCTCGCTCTGTCCCTCGGGGAGAGAGTCTTTTTATGCAGTGCAGTGCAGTTGAAGTTGTGTGTTGTGTGAATTTGGGCGTAACGCTGCTCTGAAAGTTACTTTTCGGCCTCGGGATCGGGGCAGGGTAACTGTTTATTTCTGGCTGTTTGTTTGACTGGGAAAGGCTAAATTTTGGCAGAGTAACGGCTTACTACTGGCTATTTTGGCCTTTTAAATCGGGCAGAGCAACTGCTCTATCCACGATTTTTGGACCGGAGAAAAAGGGTGGATACCTAGCTGGGGGGCTAAGGAACACTTCTACCGGTTGGATTTGTGTTTGGCGGAGGTTTGGCAGGGTTTCGAGGCTTTAGAAATTTATCTATCGGTGTTTATTTCTTCAGCGTAACAGAGACGCAGAGAAATTTTACGCAAAGCAGATGTGTTGAATGAAGGAGCCGGACACCTCTATTTATAGGAGGAGGCTGGGACATCAAAGGAATTTTGAGATTTCATCAAACGCATCAGAGGGTTGTACACCGCGTTGGACGAATTGCATTTTACGGCAAAACTTGAGTGAACAGTGTTGTGTGAAGAAGGGTTTGGGCGCCACCTACTAGAGGTTTGGGCGCCACACCCAAACCCTTGGTAGGCTACACCCAAACCTCAAACTGCCCCCTTTTTTGACACTTTAGTCCCTGCAGTTTGTCCTTTTGTGCATCCTGTTTTGTCCTTTTGCAATTTTGACCCTGTAACTTGACATTCGTTAATGTTTTAACAGTTCTTGATATTTTATGTCATGTCACATACCTGGGGTACGAAATTGGGGTGTCTACAACGTCCCTTTGCGATGATATACCAAAACCCACGAAAACCCATAACTGGTAGACCAAGAAGACGACGGGTGACCTAACATCACTGCTCACAACGTTGTGCTGCCACCGCGTCCTTCCAAGGCAATGGTCATCGGCAGAGTCTTTGGCCAACGCCGCGGCCACGTCTGGTTTTGCGTCCAACTCGATCGTCTCAAGACGACGCCACCTCCTCCTCGAGCTGTCAATCGCAACTGAATCGCTCATTCAAAAAATACGAGGGTTTTCGTAATGGGTATGGAGAAAAAATTAATCAGTAAAGGTGAAGAAGGCATTCCATCATAGTCGTCAGATCTGGACCTAGCAAACGATTCAGAAAGCCAGCCTTCATCCGATCTGACTATCTCCCGTATAGAAGATTGAGTTTCCGCAGATAGATCCCATCTTTTTAACAACAGATGCGGGTGGAAAGCCCCTCATGAGAATCACCCATCTCAAATAAGATGACCTCATTTCAATTTGAAAATTTAAATTTTCTTTTTGATGATAATTTGCAAAACGTTATAAAGTAATCACAAATTGAGGACAAATAGTGTATTAGAGAAAGAGAGAGAGAGATTTATTCAGTGCTGTAAGATTCATCTGTGTTCAATAATCTTACATTACTCGGTATTTATAACCGAGCAATGGTAGAAGATATTTGTCAATATTGACAATCCAACCTACTCTAACAATGGTAGCCTTTGCTAGCTAACCTATGCTAGCCTACTAGCTAGCTATATTCAATAATTCATAACACTCCCCCTTGAACATAGCATTGTAAGTTGACTAAGTGTGTCTCGTTAAAAACCTTTAAGCTGAAAAACTCAGTAGGGAAAAAAATCAGACATAAGGAAAAAAAAAAGTATACAACTTAAATCTGAATCGTGTGCATGGGCTGTCTCGTTAAAAACTTTTTCATGAAAACCCAGTGTTACAAAACTATGATAAATGGAAAAAGAGTACAGCCATATATGCTCCTCCTTGAACTGACAAGGGTCAAGAGAAATTACATTTGTAAATCTCGTAGATTTCGCATTCCAATATTATGAACATGCTTTCTAAAGGTTGTAGTGGGAAGTACCTTCATAAATAAATCTGCAGCATTATCACTTGATTGAACATATTGGATGCTGACCTCTTTCTTCTTTTCAAGTTCTTGAGTGTATAAAAACAGATTCAGGGTGATATATATGGAACTTTTCATCCACCAAGTGGACCATTCCAATACTTTATGGTATTAATTGATGCTTTTAGCAAATGGTCGCACGTATGTCAATTATCAACTCGCAATACAACATTTGTCAAGTTCCTTGCACAAATAATTAAACTGAGAGCACAATTCCCAGATTATATGATCAAGAAAGTTAGATTTGATAATGCTGGTGAATTTACATCTCAATCCTTCAATGATTATTGTATGGCAATAGGGATTGATGTTGAACATCCAGTAGCTCATGTTCATACACAAAATGGTTTGGCTGAATCGTTGATCAAACGTATTCAATTTATTGCCAGACCATTAATGATGAGAACAAATTAAGCTCCCTACTTTTGTATGGGGTCATGCTGTTTTACATGCAGCCGCACTGATTCACCTCAGGCCAAGTGCGTATCACAAGTACTCCCCAATCCAACTGGTATTCGGGCAAGAGCCGAATCTATCCCATCTAAGAGTTTTTGGTTGTGCGGTATATGTACCAATTGCTCCACCACAACGCACAAAGATGGGACCACGAAGGAGATTGGGAGTATATGTTGGGTATGAATCCCCTTCCATAATAAAATATCTTGAACCAAAAACGGGTGACGTTTTTACGGCACGCTTTGCCGATTGTCATTTTAACGAAGACAAGTTTCCACCTTTAGGTGAAGAGGGGAAACAAGTGGAAAGAGAAATCAAATGGTGTACATCATCGTTATTACATTTTGACCCTCCCACAAAGCAACGTGAACTGGAAGTTCAAAAGATCATACATTTACAAAATATAGCAAATCAATTGTCAGATGCATTTATAGACACAAAGAAAGTGATAAAGTCACATGTAGTTGCTGTAAATGCTCCTGCCCGAATTGAAATACCAAAAGGGCTACCAAATGATAAAATGACAAATGAATCTAAGACATGCCTGAAGCGTGGATGACCTATTGGTTCAAAGGATAAAAATCCTCGCAAAAAGAAAGTGATTGAAAATCTCCAATCACATGAAAGTGTTCCAGAAGAAACACACGATCGTGAAATTGTTCCGGAAGAAACATACGATCATGCAAATCTAGTAAGCCATGCAGACAACGATAACCATGAGATTTCTATTAATTACATATGTAATAGAAAAATATGGAACCGAGATGAAATTGAGAATATTGATGATATATTCTCTTGTTCGGTATCACAAGAAATTAATGTTGAGACTGATGATCCCGAACCAAAATTTGTATCTGAATGTCAAAAGAGGCATGACAGGATCAAATGGATAGATGTCATGAAGGCTGAATTAAGTTCATTGAATAAACGAAAAGTATTTGGATCTATCGTTGTCACACCTGAAGTTGTGAAACCTATTGGATACAAATGGATTTTTGTTCGAAAACGAAATGAGAAAAATGACATTGTGAGATACAAGGCTCGCCTTGTTGCACAAGCTAGGTTTTTCCCAAAGGCCTGGGATTGATTATGAAGAAATGTATTCTCCTGTAATGGATGCTATTACGTTCAGATATCTAATCATCTTATCGGTTTCGAAAAATCTAGATATGCATCTCATGGATGTTGTCACGGCTTATTTATACGGGTCATTAGATGCCGATATTTATATGAGAATTCCTGATGGAATCAAGGTGCCTGAAGCACTGAGCTCAAAGCCCAAAGAATTATGTGCAATTAAATTACAGCAATCATTGTATGGATTGAAGCAATCCGGGCGCATGTGGTATAATTACTTAAGTGAGCATTTGTTGAAAGACGGATATGTTAATGATCAATTATGTACATGTGTCTTTATAAAGATTACGACAGTTGGATTTGCAATTATTGATGTCTATGTAGATGATCTGAATATCATTTGAACTCCCAAGGAAATCCAAGAAACAATTGATTACCTAAAGGAATAATTTCAAATGAAAGATCTTTGACAGACCAAATACTGTCTTGGTTTACAAATAGAACGCTTACATAGTGGAAAATTTGTACACCAATCAAATTATACAAAAAGGGTTTTGAAGCGCTTTCATATGGATAAGACAAACCCTCTCACTACCATTAACAATCAATTACACCAACATGGACCATATAAAGTACTGATATAAAAACCCTAAAAGTATGACATGGATGAATTCAACAATTTTCAACATGTTCAAAAGGCAAAGGTAAGTAAACCCAAACGCATAGACTGAAACAATTGGACCACAGTGTATATAAAGGAAAAAGGCAAAGGTAAGTAAACCCAAACACATAGACTGAAACATGTTCATTAACGACAACATATTCAACGAGTAAGAACTAGGGTTATCGTACTCACCTCGGAGCTTCGAATCGATGTTAAAACATTAGATTCCAGTATCTACTGGTGTTGATTGATGCCTCGAAGTCGGTTTCTTCTTATGGGATCGAAGAGATTTAAATTTCGATTCAAATCGAAAACCCTAGAATTTGGGGTTTTTTTTCTTCGATTTGTATCTGATTTGATTTGGAGTGTCTTTCCCCCGCGATCTGTTCACAGTTTGTCTAATAACAGGGGCAAAATAGGGAAATCAGAAAAAGTTAACGCAATTTTCTAACGGGCGTTAGAAAATGGGCTTGCTTGCAACAGAATGAAAGTAGGGTGACCAAAATAGATGAACCAAAGTTTCGGTGGCCGAATTGCAAGAAGGTCCAAAGTTGGGTGGCCCATTTGTGTGTTTTTCCAATATAATATGCAAAACCTAAATAAGTAAACCTTAAAAAATAATTACCTACTTAAACATATTGCAGCAGATTCTACATGAATCAAAAGAGAAAAGATCAAAACCAAACAAAAGTTTAAATTGGTTAAAAAGAAAGTAGTTGGACTAAGAGATTAGAATTAGGACTAAGTATTAGGTGAATGCTTTAAAATGAGATGTAAGTCATTTATAATATAGATAAAAACTGAAAAAATTGCGGGTCAATCCATTTCAAATTTTGGAAAAATTGCAAGCCATAAAATCATGTATCGCAATGCACAAATAAGACACTTTCATGTATCTCTATGCATATCACGATACATAACATACCTTTTTTCCAATTTAGGAAATATATATCCGGGTGCAAAAAGGTTGAAAATTGTCAACAATAGGAGACCGACCCGAATTTCTTTCTTGAAATTTTGATATATAACTATTTTTTCTAGGCCTTCTATTGCAATGTGGGCCTTATGATTTGTGTATATTAGGCCATAAAGTTATATTAGTGGGCCCTTTTTGATAGAAAAAACTACGGTCGTAGATGTGTTTATTGTTTTGGTTTGGTTTCATTTTATGAATAACTATGGGTTGATCCCTTTTTTTTTTTTGAAATGTTAATCGCTCCACTACCCTCTCTTTTTCCAACCGCATAAGTCAACTTTTATAAATTTGTTCCAATAATGCACATGTACCTCCGCTCTGTCTCCTCTTCGTCTTCCTTCAATTCCGCAATGAGAAAAACTCATGGACTCATTCCTGGGTAGAGGTGACCATCCATCACAAGATCAGAAAGGTTACCAGCCTACACAAAAGCAAAGGCGTAAAGTCAAATAAATTTCATCGGAAATGGTGCACTTCTTGTCTCTGGACTCTCTTTCCTACATTCCTTAAGATTTATGGGAAGGGGGTTAATTTCATCCTGCCAGCAGTAAGGCACCGGCAGGTTTATGAAAGGAATTTCCTATTTTGTGAAATTAAAATCAATTGTGCAGTGAAGGGTTCAATCGGTTTGTGTGGTTCAATCAATGGGACAACGATGCCCCAATTCGGAACCACGATTTTTCTTCGGAACCATTGCGATGTCTAATTTTTTCATTGCGATTGCATTGTGATGCCTAAATTTTGACAGACTTCAATTTTGCATTGTGATGCTTAAATTTGGGCAGTGGATTTTTGCATTGCGATTCCCAAATTTTGATAGATTTCAATTGTGCAATGCGATGCCCAATGATTTCCTTGCGATGCCCAAATTTGGTAGTGGTATTTTGCATTGCGAGACCCAAATTTTAACATATTTTATTGGGCATTGCGATGCCCAATGTTTCCCAGATTTTGATTTGGAATTGACATCAAACATTAGAAAATAACTTACTAAAAATAAATTATCAAAAAGAAAACGATGCAAATTCTAAAATAAACACAAATAATGAAAGAAATAAAAGTTCTAGAATAATCTAGATTAATTTTGTTTGGTTTAGAAACTAATATATGTGTGTGTATATATATGTGACTAAATTAAGAGCCTAGATTATGCATAAGATCCAACAGTTCAGAATAGTTAACAAATGTTATAGTATATATTATGTAATAAATAAATAAAAATATAAAGGTTGGTTTGGTTTGGTTTGGTTCAATATCAAAAACAGTTAAATCTTACCGGGTGATTTTTGGTTTTTTGAAACCGTAACCGAACCGTCTTGAACCAAAACCTAACCAAACCGACTGATTTAGTTTGGTTCGGTTCCGTGATTCGGTGGTTCAGATGTACACCTTTAGTTTAATGGGATTTATATTTGGATACATTGTAGGCCGGTCCACTTTACCAAATATTTAATTGCTTTAGTACCTCTTTTTTTAAAAACCACATAAGGCCACTTTCATTACCTTCTCCGTAAAATGCCCACCACGTACCTCACTGTCTTGGCTTCGTCTTTTCAAGTATTTCATACGGAACATCCATGTTGCTACTCAGTTTCTCTTATTGTAAGAGGCATTCACCATGATTCTCCAATCCCTAAAAGATCGACAAGTGAAGACTGGGGTTATGCTTTTCTTTACCTTCAGAAGGCCTACAATAGAATTAATTGGGATTTTTTGAGCTTCCATTGCCCTCTTATTTCTTTTTTAGTGCTAATACTATTATTCTGTTTCAAAAGTAAGTCCTCATGTGATATTATGATTTTTTTAATCAAATCATGCATCACAAATTCACAATTCATGTTAGTAATTTTTTTAGATACAAAAGTAAATCCGGATGCCCAATTTGGAATTGCGATGTAACTATTGGAATTGGAATAAATCCAAATTGTGCATCGATTTGGATTCGCAATGCAAGTATTGGAATTGGTAAGCATCAATTTGGAATTAGAATACAAAAGTAAATTTCGATGTATAAATTGGATTCGCGATGAATTAACAAGATTCCTGATGCAAAAAATCATGATGCACAATTTTTGATTTGCGATGCACAAATTAGAATCTTGATGTAGAAATTGTAATTGTGATGCAGCGAATACCTGATCGAATTTGATTAAGGGTATGTTCGTTATTTCGCCCTAAAAATATCATTTACCGATTAAAATAAAGTCAAGTGATCTCAGTATTTGAAAATATTACAAAAAGGACTGGCTTGGTTATCACCCTTTATATTTTGGATATCCCCAGGGACACGCATTGGTTGTGTATTATTTAGGGCATATCTTAACATGTGGTAGTGAAAGTAGTGGAAGGTATTCGATTGAGAGGTTTAGTTCGGTGATTTGTGATTGTAGTGGAAATAGTCTATTGGAATAACTAGGGTGTCATTCCTTTCATCCATTAAGATGTTTTTTTTTTTTTTTAATGAGAGAACCAAACATATTAATGTAAAATATCACTTTATAAGGAGTATTTTTACGAAAAGGTTCCTTATATGGATAATATGATGATGTAAACACAAAAATTTGAATTCTAATTTTTTTTTTCTTTTATAAAGAACAAGCTAAAGTAACCGCACATAACATGGTAACAAGCTCTAGCTCAGATAGTATGCTCACTCTTTTTAATGGAGAGCTAGTTGGGTGTTCAACTACCAGAGATGTTGACAGTTCCAGCTCTTCCTAAACTCGTTGCATGCGCCCACGTCTACATGCACTCGATGTAGTGTTCTAAATTGGTTCAATCTCTTCTCCTCATGCTACGTACTACAAGTCTACTTCTTCTCTACTTCGTGTACATAGACTACGCCTATTAGATCTCTTTGTTTTATCTCATGTAAATTATATATATATATATATATATATGTGTGTGTGTGTGTGTGTGTGTGTGTGTGTGTAACTCTTCATCAATGAAATTATTCTTCGGTAAAACTTTTCATGGTATCAGAGCATGTGTGATCCTAAACCTTAACTATGGCCTCTCCTCACACCATCCCTAATAATGGCGATCTTAACTCCAGTTCACGCCCACCCACATCCTATTCCAAATCGCCCAAGCAACAAAACTCTTCTGGGTATCAAGGCAAGTGTCAATGGTGTTAAACGATTGGCCACTCCCTTCAATACTGCCCAACCTTTCAAGAGAAACACCCTACCATTCGCCCACCACCCCGTCCCAATACCAATAACACTCACCCAAAGGTTGATGCCACCACTACCTCTCCCTCCCACTTTATTCCATGGATGTTAGACACTAGTGCTTCACATCATGTTACCAATAAGGGGGGGGGTATCAAGCTTTAAAAAAAATCTCACTATGAATGGTGTTTCTCATCTCACATCTCCTTCTCACATACCTGAACATAATTGTTATGCCGAACGCCGACATCGTTATATTGTTGAAACCGGTTTATCTCTTCTTTCCCATGCTCGTCTTCTTCTTGAGTTTTGGTCTTACGCTTGCCACTGCTGTCTCCCTCATTAATCGTCTTCCCACCCCTACTATCTCCCAATCATTACCTTATCTTAGTCTGTTTGGGATCTCTCCCAACTATGACAAGCTTCGAAGCTTCGATTATCTTTGTTACCCTTGGTTACGCCCTTATACTACCCTCAAATTGGATCCAAAATATACTCATTGTATCTTCATGGGATATTCCAAATCTCAACGTGCCTATCATTGTTTAGATCCAATTACCCACAAAGTTTACACGTCTCGTCATGTTCGGTTCATCAAAACATAATTTCCCTATTCTTGTTTTCTTTCTCATGCATCTCCTATTCATTTACCAAATAGTTGGTGCACTATGTCTTTACTCATTTTCCAACTGACCATCCTCCCACACCCGCCCCCACTCAACCGAACCCTATCCCCACCACAACCGTTTCTTCGATAAATTCCTTAGTTGATGGCCCTGCTCCTTCCACTGCAACTTCACATATCACCTTACCATCTACAACCCCGTCCCCCCACCTCCACCACCACCTCCATGCATTGTTACCCACTCCAAAAATAATATACGCAAACCTAATCCCAAATACAACCAGCATACCACCTTTCACTTGAAACAGATCGAACCAACAACCATTGCTCAAGCCCTCAAAGACCCACCATGGCAGCAAGCCATGACAGCCGAAATCCAAGCCCGTCATCACCTTGGCACTTGGGATTGGATACCTCCTTCTGCTAGTTAGAATCTTTTAAAATGTAAATGGGTCTTTCGAATAAAACATAACCTCGGTGGAAGCATTTAACGATACAAAGCTCGCCTTGTGGCAAAGGGCTTCCAACAGATACCTAGCATCGATTACACTGACTAGTCCAATGGTAAAACCAACGACCATTTGTACACTGTTTCCCTTGTTATGACTAGCAATTTGCATTTCTGACAACTAGACCTAAACAATACCTTTCTTCATGGTACCCTACATGAAGAAGTATTTATGTCACAACCTTCTGGTTTTATTGATGAAAATTTTCCAAAACATGTTTACAAGTTACGGAAGGCAATTTATGAACTTAAACAGGCTCCTCGGGTATGGTACTCTAAGCTTACAACTTTTCTTCTTACCTCAGGCTTCACAAGATAAGTTGCAGGTGCTTCTTTGTTTATCAACACTTCTTCTACCTATCCCATTTATCTCATTGTCGATGTAGATGATATAATTGTAATGGGTCCAAATGTTGCTCTTCTAAGCACTTTCATTGCAAGTCTGGCTAACAAGTTCACGCTCAAGGATCTTGGGATGCTCTTTTACTTCTTGGGTGTCGAAGTCATACCTACATCTCAAAGCTTCTTCCTCAATAAAAAGAAATACATTGTTGAGATTCTTGAGCGAATGAACATGCTCTACACCAAGCCTGCTCCGACTCCCATGTTGGTTGATCACTCCTTGACTCAGACCTCAGGCATTTTTCTTGACACTCCAACAACTTATAGAGTTGATGTCAGTGCCCTTCAATATCATACACTCATCCGGTCAGATGTTGCCTTCGTGGTAAATCGGTTATCTTAATTCATGCCTCATCCTCCCAGTGATCACTGTAAATCTTTAAAACGAGTCCTTCGGTACTTAAGTGGAACTCTTGACAAAGGCTTCTGTGAGAACCACGTTTCGAAGCCGCACCTCGCTACGTGAAAAACGAGTGGTTTCAAAATATTAAAGCGCGTGAGAATACGCTTGGCCTCGTTGTGAACTCTAAATGTGTGTTTAAAACTATAATTTTAAATTATAAATTTTCTTAAAGAAGTTAAACTGCAACTTCAACTGCATCCCACCATCCACGAAAAACCTCCTCCTATTCCGATCACCTCCTTCAAATCCGGCGAAGCAGCGATTCCAACCAGCCTCACACTGTTTTTTCTTCGGCTTTAGCCCGGTCACTTCCAGCATTCATCTCTATCAGCCCATCTCTCTCTTCCAGCCATGTTCCACCACATCTGGTCACAATCACTCAGATCCAGTTTTGCCACACCATATCTGACTTACTTCTTCATCGTCACAATCTTCTCTCTTGAATCCGGCCAGTCCACCAGCTCCGTCTGATTCCAAGTTAAAAACACGAATTTTGAATTCTTCACCAAACACCCCACTAGATGACCTCTCCAATTGATCTGATTTCTGATGAGGGAAATAATGTCCCCTCTGTCCTTTTATGCAGAAAGAGAAGGCCCAAGACTTTTAGCTTTCACGTCTTTCCGCGCACAAGAGAAGAGGAATGCCTCCAGCAGCGGGTTAGTTTGCCCCAAAAGAAAAGGAAAATATCATGGAGTAGTCGATCCCGCCATTACTATCAAAGCTATTAGACATCAATGGTATTGAACTTATGAGTATTCAGACTATAACAGTTCGGATGAAGAGTCACTGACTTTTGACAGTTATATGATTCCAGAAGATGATCTAGAATTGGGTCAATTACGCTTATTAGAAGTGGACAATAGAGTGGTTGTACCGATTAGAGCTATCGTAGACCTTGAATATGGGTTTGCAACAGCTCGTACAATACCTAAAGATCAAAAGAAAGGGTCTTCTTCCAATGTTTACGGCCGAACCCAAGGATGCAATGAATACAAAGATGCTGTTGGTCGGCGTCTTCTACAGGGGGTGGCTGAACCATACTTTGATTCTCTCTTTTAGTAGCCCCTCCACAGAAAGATTCATCGTCTCCTTAATTTCTGTAGGATTCTCTCGGCTACTTCCATTTAGCCTCTTAGGCGATTTGCTATCGGTGTCGCAGCTTCTTCTTTTATTTTCCTTTCTCCCATTCTTTCTTTATTCTCTAGTAATGCAAAATCGAAAATGCGTCATCTTCGGTTCTATGATTCGAAGATTCTATAGTTAGGTATTTTCTTGAAATTAATTGTTGGATTGCTTGAATAAATAAATGTATATTGAAAACGAGTTTAAAAAGTTGCGCTACAAGTATTTGATAAAATGCATAAACGAACTTTTTTATTTTAATATGTTTTACAATTTTTTAAACAACTATAATTTAAAAATATCTTAAATATCAAATGGGTAACAAATTTTACTTTAATTAGTTTTTAACTTCTTTAAGAAAATTTATAATTTAAAATTATAGTTTTAAACATAATATTAAATGTTACAAATAAAATTTAAAACAAATATATTAATTTTTAACTTTTATTAAAATATTACATATTAAATAAATACTTTATACAAATTATACCAATATTATAATAGAGATAATTTGTTTTTCTTAATTTGTGTGCGAAATCAAACATGATGATTATTTAGGATCGGATGTGTATTAAATATTAAATACTCATTGGAACTTGCATCATACTTTGAGCCCTATTTTCTAAAAAATAACATTATTTTCTTAAAATGAAATGAGTATATAAATAACTATTTAATTTAAATTTTAAGGCTTTATTTGGTAAAAATAAAATTTAGGGTTTTTTTTTTTATGAAATTACAAAATTTATACAAGGTTTATAATGAAATAAAATTGGCCACGTAGTATGTCTCGTTGGCATCTTAGTCAGTAGACCGTTACCATTTAATGGATTAAATGGACGGAGGGTTCTAATTGAAACATAAAAAATAGACTGAGTTTCAATAAGCCTATAAACAATTGTCAGGGTTCAATTTACAATATCTAAAATAGGTCAGGTTTTTTAATGCAATTATCCGGGATTATATGTATATATATCGTTTTGGGGAGTTGGGGTAGGGAACAAAAGTGGGTTAGAAAATATGCATAGTAAGTAGTAACTGAACCATTGCCATGTTATAGACAATTAGGTTCACCTGCTTTTAAATTTTTTTTACGTTCATGTTTAGGTGATTAAATGACGCAACCAGGGCAAAAAGTATCCAGGTAGCCATAACATAAACACGCTCCATAGAATTTTAGATACACGTGGATATGATCCGGTCTATATTGATTCTTGATTTTTGAAGGGACCCGACCTGGGTCCCCCTACGTGGGATGACCACGTGCACTCCAGTTGGATTGGGTCAGATCTCACCAGAAATCGAGGACCATCAACTAGCCGACCACCATCGGCGACCATAAGCCAACCGATCTCTGCCCTTGATATGTCCTAAACCATTCCGAACATATGAACAACACCCGACCACACGGGCGAAGACTACTTATGCTCGGTCGAGAACTCTTCTATGGTACGATAGATCAGATCCATAGCCTGTACATAGTGTCCAGATGTCTTCCTCACAAGAGCCGGGCAAGCCATGCAAGCCGACATATCTTATCGGCTCATCAACCGCTTACAATTGATACATCACACGCTACCTGTTGACCACTCAGGAACTGCCAACAAGCCGACCAGGGAACAAGTCTCACCATCAGGGACCCCCAGGCCACTCATGATCTCAAATCTAAGCTGCTATAAAAGGAAATCTTTCCCTTGAAGAAATGTAAGATTTACTTTGCATTCTAAGACTGACCAAGAGCATTTTGTACACAACATACACCAAAAAGACTACAACAAAAAGACCCACCGGAAATTTAAGGGAACGCCTAGCTCCGGCACATACTCAAACACCCTGATTACTGACTCTCACACCGGAGGGTTGTAGCTGTGAAACCCCCCAGCACCCTAACGGTAGTTTTCCTTTTAGGTAACCAACAACCAAAGAGCAAGCACGAAGCTCAGATATCCTATCAAACTTGGTACCTCCGGTACCCACATACTCCGACGTAATCATCGTCAACAAGACACGTCAGCTCCGGTTCATTACGTGGACTACCAACTTAGTCACCTCATCTTTGTGGCGTGATCAATTTTGATGATATTTTTTATCATTCTATTGTAAGCCTTTTGTGAGATTGTAAGATGAAATCTTGTTATTTTACGTCTCAACTCACTAATATAGGATAAATTAGATCAAAATCAAATGATTTGTCTTACATGAAATAGTTGCAAGATCATTAATTTTACATAAAAATTGTCCCGAGATCGGCTTTCTTAATTTTTGTTGCAATGGATAACATATGGAAGGAAAATTCAAGAGACACAAACATCAAAAGGACTTTAAGGACATCTTCAAGAGCTGCATAGACTTTGATACGTACTTTTGTGAAATGACCAATTTTCTTTTTTTATAAATTTGGTTTATTTTTGTTGGAGATACCCATCTACATTTTTTGGTTAACGATTTGTGAATAAACTTTATACACGACATTAATTGATTATCCACTATAATTTTTATTATAATCTCTAACAAATTTATAATGAAACAAAATTACCCTTAACTAGTTACCTATTAAAATGATACTATTCAATTTCGAGTTATCTTTATTATTTATTGACATAAAAAATTACTCCCTCTGTTTCGGGTAAAAAAAATTCCCGTTTGAAAGTCAAATTTTTTAAGAAAATGATATTTTTAACAGTTCGTTAGTAATAAAATGATATTTTTATAACTTATTTTTTAAAAATTGACTCCTTAAGTGAAACATACTAAAATGAAATAGTAGATTCTTTGCCCAGAACGAAGAGAGTAAATTTAATAATAATTATTTCATCTGTATTTCCTAGGAAACAATTTAATCAATATGTCTTTACATGAGATGTGCTCAATAATTAAAAGTAAATATTTGCGTGATAATTATTTGTCTATAAAATTTAATTATTTTGGATCAGGCAAAAAATAAAAGAATAATAATAATTTTGGGACGAAGGAAGTAATATTTTAAAATTAGAATAGTTTTTTTACTTTTGCCTAAACTTTTCAAAAGTATAGGAAATCCACATGCATAATCTTCTTGAAGAAATTCATATTTCCAAGACCGTGTGAGCAGAACTGAGTAGCATAATGTGCAATGTACCACATTCTCTTACAAAATCGAACACTACGTTGTTTAAATGACTCCTTGAATCGCTTTTTGTCAGTGATGCGTGTGCCACACTATCTTCTATTCTGATTGGTGAATTGTGAGTAGTGACCCCTTTAACCTATAATCATGACCGGTGATCAGGTGGTTTGGGTTGAAATGGGTAACGAAATGTTATCTATTATAACCCAAATATTAAATGAGTTAGAATGAGTTGTGTCGAAATTGGTTGGCTTGTTTTGATCCTCATTTTCTGGCAAAAAAATATACATTTATATAGAAAAAATAATGGGGCAAAATGGGTAATGAGCCCGACCCACTTTAATCCAATTCGCTAATTTTTGGGTTAAAAACACGTTTAGACAAAAAAAAAAATTAGCGGGTTGGGTTAGGCGAGTTAACGAGTTTCGAGTTGTAATTGCAAGGCCTACTCATAATACAAACTCCCTTTGTCCCTAAATTATCGTCCTTCTTTCATTTTTCGTCCGTCCTATAATAATTATCCAGTTTGAAACTTACTTTTTTAGAACATCACTTTACCTTTACTTTTTCACCATACTTTAATTATGAGTTACATACACATACACTTTAAAGGAAACTAAATATTAACTCAATATAAATAATTAAGTAAATTGTTTTTTTAATTCATACGTCAGATTAATTAGGACAATAATTTAGGGACGGATGAAGTAATACTTAGTTCATTACATTTTTAAATGGGATAATTGCATAAAAAACCCCAAACTATTTTAGGTATTACAAATTGAACCCTGACAATTGTTTATAGGCTTATTGAAACCCAACCTATTTTTTATGTTTCAATTAGAACCATCCGTCCATTTAATCCGTTAAATGGTAACGGTCTGTTGACTAGGATGCCAACATGGCATCCTACGTGGCCAATTTTATTTCATTATAAACCTTGTACAAATTTTGTAATTTCATAAAAAAAAACCCTAAATTTTATTTTCACCAAATAAAGCTTTAAAATTTAAAATAAATAGTTATTTATATACCCATTTCATTTTAAAAAAATAAAGTTATTTTTTTAGAAAATATGACTCAAAATATGATGCACGTTCCAATGAGTATTAATATTTAATACACATCCGATCATAAATAATCATCAAGTTTGATTTCGCACACAAATTAAGAAAAACAAATTATCTCTATTATAATATTGGTATAATTTGTATAAAGTATTTATTTAATATGTAATATTTTAATAAAAATAAAAAATTACTCCTCCGTCCCTAAATAATCGTTTTAGTTGACCCGACGCATAGATTAAGAAAATATAATTGACTTGATTATTTATAGTGGTTTAATATGCAGTTTCCTTTAAAGATCATGTGTATGTGGCTCGTAATTAAAATAGTGTAAAAAAGTAAGAGTAAAGTGATAAAAGTATGTTCTAAAAAGGTAAGTTTCAAACTGGACAATTATTTTGGGACGGATGAAAAAAGAAAGGAGAACCATAATTTAGTGACGGAGGGAGTAATATATTTGTTTTAAAATTTATTTGTAACATTTAATATTATGTTTCATCTTCGGTTCTATGATTCGAAGATTCTATAGTTAGGTATTTTCTTGAAATCAATTGTTGGATTGCTTGAATAAACAAATGTATATTGAAAACGAGTTTAAAAAGTTGCGCTACAAGTATTTGATAAAATGCATAAACGAACTTTTTTATTTTAATCTGTTTTACATTTTTTTAAACAACTATAATTTAAAAATATCTTAAATATCAAATGGGTAACAAATTTTACTTTAAATAGTTTTTAACTTCTTTAAGAAAATTTATAATTTAAAATTATAGTTTTAAACATAATATTAAATGTTACAAATAAATTTTAAAACAAATATATTAATTTTTAACTTTTATTAAAATATTACATATTAAATAAATACTTTATACAAATTATACCAATATTATAATAGAGATAATTTATTTTTCTTAATTTGTGTGCGAAATCAAACATGATGATTATTTAGGATCGGATGTGTATTAAATATTAAATACTCTTTGGAACTTGCATCATACTTTGAGTCCTATTTTCTAAAAAATAACTTTATTATCTTAAAATGAAATGAGTATATAAATAACTATCTATTTTAAATTTTAAGGCTTTATTTGGTGAAAATAAAATTTAGGGTTTTTTTTTTTATGAAATTATAAAATTTGTACAATGTTTATAATGAAATAAAATTGGTCACGTAGGATGTCACGTTGGCATCTTAGTCAGCAGACCGTTACCATTTAACTGATTAAATGGATGGAAGGTTCTAATTGAAACATAAAAAATAGGTTGAGTTTCAATAAGCCTATAAACAATTGTCAGGGTTCAATTTGTATTACCTAAAATAGGTCGGGGTTTTTTTAAATGCTATTATCCCTTTTTAAATGGAAACAATTGTTGGCGATTATTTTGTTGTTTGCCAAATGTCTGTGTGGCCTTGCTGTGCCGTTCTATAATAATTTCTAGTATTTTCTTTTATTATTATTTAACTAGGTTATTACTCGTGTGATGCATAATTGATTTAATATTGTTTTTTAAACTTAATTTTGTAGATAGAACTTGTAAGCTATTTGAATAAAAAAACAACAACAAGATATCCATATAATTAATAAATAAATAAAAAACATGAGATCACACTGAATCATCAAACCGAATATTCATGTGAATTTTATAGATATAATTTGTGTTATTTCAAGAATTGATTTGTTGTGGTGTTGGTGGAACACGTTAATCAAATTGATAAAATCTATTTTAAATTGATCGAGTTTTGGTAAAATAATAAAAATTAAAAAAAAAAATTTTACCATGAGAATTGATGAGTCCTAATCAAATTAAACTTGTCTAAATCAAATGTGATAAAATCTATCCAAATAAAAAACTTTTACCATGAAAATTTGGAATACTAATCAAATGAAACAAGTTTTTATCAAATGTGATAAAATCTATCCGATATTAACTAATTTTGACAACAAAAATGGTAAAAAAACTTTAACCATGTATAAAGGAACATCGGTTTTAAAATCTATTAGATTTTATTTTTCTGTAGAAAAAATAATAATTATATTGATATATTTAGTATCATATGCATTGTTTTAATAGTTTTTGTTTTATTTGCAAAAAAATGTTTATAATAAGATGATTTTCTAAGTTTGTAATAAATAATTAATTTTTTAATTAGAATAATTTGAAAAAATAAAAAATAAGGTAAATATTCAAAATTGATCATATAGTCATGTAATTGAAAGATTAAAATCTATGAGAATTGATAAAATATATCCGAATTACCATATAAAATTGGATTTATAATCAAGTGAAACACGTTTAAATCAAATGTTATAAAATATATCCGTATTAACCGATTTTGGCAACAAAAATAGTAAAAAAAAAAAAACTTTCACTATATATAAAAGACACCGGTTTAAAATCTACCCGCTTTTAATTTTTGGTAGGAAAGAAAATTATAAACTTGTATAGAAGTGACATGTGAAACACATAATTTTTTTAAAACTTTACGTACAAACGTAAAGTCGTCATGTGGTAGCAACAACTTGCTTAATAATAGTTAATAGATTATTAATTAATAAGTACTAAATATAGATTAGTATAAGAACAAATACTATAAAATTGTCTCCTGGATAATTTGTATAAATTAAAAATTATGAAAATAAAAAAAGATGGAAATAGAAGAGTTTTAGTCAAATTAAACTTGTATAAACTATATAGGATAAAATTTAGTTTAATTAAACGATATTTGGAGAAAAATCATAAATCTCTATCATAAATTTCCTCAAAACTATATTCTAAATTGTTTTATCTAATCAAATTAGTTTTAGGAATTTTATCATATCTAATTAGATTTAGAATTTTAATCTTAAACTAATCGATTTTGAAAAAAATAAAAAACTTTTACCATTTCGAAGATAACACGTGGCAAAGACAAAATCTTTTTAAAACTTTTAGTTTTTTATATAAACTCGCCACGTGGTAGCATGCCTTTTATTTTAATAATAGTTATAGATATTTATTGATGCAATAGTTATAAATATAGTCACCAATGAGCACTCAAATTTGTGCACCAAATAATGTGGTTTCAATATATCATCTTATTTGATATTTTATGGGTTCCACTATAAGTTAAAAAGTTATGTTAATAAATGATACATAAATGCCACATTATTTGGAAACTAAAATTGAAAGTCATTATTAGAAAGGCCTTTATTTACCCAATAGTTATAGTATTGTTACTTGTTATCAAAGAAAAAAGTTATCACTTATCACAGTACCTAAAACGTTAGTAATAACTAATACGTGTACATAAATAAGTTAATTTATACCCTTAAAACATGTATTTAAGTTATGGTCCTCTTAGAAAATGTCAATAATGGATGGATTTGGTCATATATTGGTGTGAATTGAAAGAGAAAGTGTCAATCTCAGCGACGAATCTTAGATTAGTTTTCGGAGGACCATAGTATTCCCTTCCTTCCACCAAAAAAATTCATTTATAAGAATTCCAATTATTAAAGGAAATATAAATAACATTATATAGTTTGTCATAATTATAAAATGCTTGAATATAATCAATTGTTAATATCAAATATGAATGATAACGTTGAAATGTAATAGAAATAATAAAAATAAATTTTAAAAATAAAATTTTCAAGTGAAATATTCCTAAATAGTATGACGTGGACTCATTGCCTGGAAAGAAGTTTAGGAAATATGATTTTAACCTCTTCTTTGCTTTAAAAGGAAACATTGTCATCAACTCCAAGTGCATAATTTGGATTAAATATCTAAAATTAAGGAAAGTTTATGGGTGAAATTTTTGACAAGGCGGAGGAGGAGGGGAAAGAATAAGACTTATGACGAAGGGAATGGAAGAAGAAGATGGAGAGCATGTTTTATTATCTTTTTTTTTTGTAGTGCAAAATGAATTAGATAATATTTTATGTATCGGCGTAAAAATTAATTCATCGTGGTATATAAAAGTTGGTGCAACATGATGCAATTTGGATTAGGTAATTGAAATTTATATATGGTGGTGCAAAAATTTGATTCATCGCGTGTAAAAATTGATTTTGTAATTAAAATGATTCATCGCGATGCAAAAAAGATGCACCGCAATGCATTTCAGTAGTTTCCTTTAGAGGGTATCGTAGTTTTTTTGTCCCAAAAAAATATCATTTTTTCCAATTAAAAAACCCAGGATTAGAGTGATTAAAACTTTGTGATAATGTAGAGATATGACAATTAATAATCTTTGGGGATGCGGGCTAGAAGTGGGGCTTTAGGGGTTTTAAAGGGCCCAAAACTGAGATTACTCTTGGCCTAAATCCTAATACCTGTTGGATTAATTAGTTCAATCCTTTTTTACCTGGGAAAGGCTAGTAAGGTAAAACCAAATCCAAGTTTAGAAACCTACAGATGGTTGGAATCCAAGTCATAATATGATTATGATTTATGAATTCCCTTCCCCTCGGCCTCCATATATAGTATGTACTGGTTAAACCCCCCAAGGTCCTCATTGACAATCACGAGTAAGATTACGAAGAGCAACAGACAATAGCTAGCTAGGCGAAGAGGAGAGACATGACTACCAACAATAACAACAACAACAACAATACTAGTACTCCACTGTGTGCAAAAGGGTGTGGCTTTTTCGGATCTTCGGAGACTCATAATATGTGTTCCAAGTGTTTCAATGATTATATCAATCTCACTGAAGAGAGACACAAATTATTAACACTCACGGGGAAGCCTTTGAACATAAAAGGACAACACCAGTAGTACTGCCAACTAATTCAGATTCGGGGAGTAGTACTAGCGATCAATGTAATTCTACTAGTAAAAGAAGAACCGATGCCAATGCTGTAACAAACGAGTTGGATTGACAGGGTTCAAGTGTCGTTGTGGGGGTTTGTTTTGTGGGATGCATCGCTACCCGGAAGAACATGCTTGTCATATTGATTTCAAGACTCTTGGTCGTGTTAGGCTGGCGGAGCAAAACCCCTTGTGCATTGCTGATAAGTTGTCACAAAGAGTTTGACTTTAATTTGTAAAATAATATTCGTATTTTGTATTTCATTTCTAATTTCACTTCCTTCCTTGTTTTCTTAATTTGACTTCCTTCCTTGGTACTTTCTTGAGTTTCACATCTAACCGTTGATGGTTGTTATGTTATCAATTAGATCAAAAATTAAAGCTAAGAAAACACTAAAACACTCACAAAGAAACTTTCAAAAAATATACACCTACTATTTAGTCAGGTTCATAAAACTTGATAAATGACAATAATTCTACTTAAAACACATTATAATCATATTCATAAAAACTAAAAAGTTTAATTATTAAAATAGCTTTATAAAGTTACAATAATACAAATATAAATAAAAGTTAACGTCTTAAATAGTCCAAAATGGGAGCAACTCCATAGTGTCAAGTGAGCTCTAGAGTACAAGTTTCATTATAAATGAGAAACTAACCCAATTCATCGAGCAAGTATCAATTAAATTATACACTCTTTGAAATTAATCAACTTTTTACCTCACATTTATGTGTCGTCATTCATGTTATGGCTGGTGAAGTGATTTGTGAGTCCTATCACTTAATTATGTTTTAATCAAACATAACTTACTAGGTGTATCTTGAGTGCACATTAATGCATATTTGGAATGCACCTAGTTAATTGGTCGATATATATATATATATATATATATATATATATATATATATATATATATATATATATATATATATATGTGTGTGTGTGTGTGTGTGTGTGTGTGTGTGTGTGTGTGTGTGTGTGTGTGTGTGTGTGTGTGTGTGTGTGTGTGTGTAAGGATAAAATAGTACGTCCTATTTTGCTAATTTATTGATGTGCCCTTCTTGGTCCAAAAGTAATGTGTAAGAAGTTACCATATTTTATAAGTTTATTGGTTCTAAAGCTATGGTAAGTAGTTACCATATTGAATTTTTCCAAAAGCTCTCAATAATCCTTAATTGAGTTGGACAATATCTTTAGTAGATCCTTGAATTAAATCGAAACTAATTTAAGAAATAAATCTTTTATTTCCTAACATTATGTTTCCTTGGAATTGTTAGATTCTTATTTGTAGGATATATTATTTGACTTAAATTAGAAACTATATTTGGAAACTAACTCTTTGATTTTCCTAATCCTTTAGTTTCTTGGAGTCTTTATTTCCTAATTATATTGTAGGTCTCCACCAACATATATATATATATATATATATATATATATATATATATATATATATATATAATGGAGTATGACGATTTAAGAACGATAAGACAAAGCAGATTGCATACGAGAATATACTATATCTGATTGAGAGAAAAATCGAAGTTTTTGCAATTGATGTAAATCGATAAAGCTCCGAGTGTAGCTTCATCACGAACCGATATGCTCAGCTCCAAATCGGTCACGAGCAAAGCACGAACCACCAACACGTGCCGGTCACGAGCATGAGCCTTGAGGGGCCCACAGCTCAAATGAAAGCATATGAAGAGCAAATCCATAATGAAAGCATGATGTTCCCCGACTCACTGTTTGACATAGGCCCTACTGTCCGATCGTGGGCCTCGCCTGAACTAAGGTAAATTCATATCATCCATCATGTAGCGAACAGGCCCCCGCCCGCCAGCCCTTATCGAGCAAACGACATCAGTGGCTTGCCCGCCAAGACACGCCATAAGCTATCGGATGTAGGCGGGACACTCCTCGCTTGTCCATTCACGAGGCCGTATATCACCAGAAATCTAGAGTTTCACCCTGTTGAACAAGGTGACACAAACCAAATCCTACCCTGATTCAACTACAAGGGCCAATAAATACTCCTCCGTCATACACCACAAAGGTACATGCCTCATACACTCGCCTCTTCCTCGAAGTTCCGGTATTCTGCTCATACACCTGCACTTACTCTCACGCCGAGGGTTTCGCGAGGCCCCGCCCTGACTTCCACTCTCGTGTTTTCGTGTTTCTCACCAAAGTTCAAGGAAGCGCTACAAGCCCGTGATATCCTACCCAAAGAATGCATCGCCTAAGCCGAGGATTTTGCCACATCGCTTGGTTCCATTGCGGAAATTCAACATCCCACTTTTTCAAGACTCACTGCAAATCTCAATAACCACCAACCGCAATGGCCGGTAAGAACAGCAAGCACCGCAAAAGCAATAACCGGCCGGAAGCCGCTTGGTCGCGATCTCCTCACCGAAAGACCCGCGGTTCGCATGTAAGAAAAAGATTGCCGCATGGCAAGCAAAGACACGGGAAGGACGCGTTCTACGTGGAAGAGCAGCTGCCCCAAAGATGCTAGCTTAATCGTGCCGCCCAACGTGATGTGGGAGATCATCAATGAGCAACTTAGTGCCCTGAGCAGATCTCGTGACGCATTAATCGCCAAAGTGAGAACGGCCAATGCAAATCCACCCTGCCAAGCCCTCGCACAAGTCGCCGCTCTCCAAGTCCAAGCAGATTACTATAAAGAATGCACAAGCTCAATCAACAACTATTGGCTCGGGCCATGCCCCGGTCCCCAGTCGACTTAGAATTGCCAACTCTGAGTGCCCCCGCGCTCGCTGATGATGGCCATGCCTCACAACGCCCGCCGCATCAAGCAAACGCCTTCAATCTGCTATCCGTGTACCATAAAAAGGTCAAGAGGTAAAACGAGTAAGACCAAAGCAGTTATATAGCCCAAATTCTCATACAAACGTGAGTCGCGGCAAAATTACTATGCCCGCAGTGAAAATCATAGTCACCGCAGCTCGCGAACATGCCGAGAAAGAAGCATATCGCTAAGCGTAGATGCCGAGTAGACAAGGAGATGGAAGCTTTACGCGCCTACCTTCGCCCGCCGGCTCACGCGAACATAGATCGATCATGCCCGCCATCTGTATCAACTTAGATGCCGAGAAGCGCTTATCCGAACGCATGGAAGCAATGAAGCGTGACATGGCAAAACAAATGGCTAACCTGTGGCCAGCCAGCCCTGCTATGGTGTAATGTGCCGGGAGGAAGCCCTTTCACCGCGAATCGAAAACGCGCCACTGCAAGCAAGGCATCACGCTCTCCCACAATTTGAGAAATATTTTGGGAAGACACGGCAAGGATCGCCTGATCATTCGAGGCACAAATTCGAATGGTGATGATATTGAAGCTCTAAAAATGCGAGCATTCGAGGGAGCTCTACAAGGGAAAGCATGCATGGCTTGGTAGGGTTCCCCGTGATCTATAAGCATTGGGAAGTTGTTGAGGAAAAATTCTCAAGAATTTGGCACCGCCGACCAACACCTAAGAATCGATTCGATCTCGCTAAAGTCAAGCAAGGCGAGCATGAGTCTTATGGAAGTTACTTGAAAAGGCTGAGGAGACACTCGACCAAGTGACCGCAAAACCTGATCCCGAGATTACTTTCGCTATCTAAACAACATGACGAGTGGCCTCAAGACAATGTTGGCGAACCCGGAGCCTCCAAGGCCGAAGCCGCTAGCAAGTTCCCTGTCTGCTTGGCTCGACCGAGATCTGCTCGAAAGCGCATAAATAAGAACAGGACAAGGCCTGAGGGGCCGCCACGCCACTGAGACCGTGAGGCGCAATCGCCACGCAGACAGAGGAGGTCGCTCTACTCCCGGCCAAAAGTTATTCAGAGCCTCGCTTACCCCGTTAAACACAACGCTGAGACATCATGCCTGGATCGGGACGCCCGCCCGTCCCCATATCCACTTGATCCCGAGCTCGCCCATACCTCGGGATCCCAATAAGTACCGCGACTACCATCATGGCACCGGCACACTATAGAAGAATGCGTAGTATCAAACGCGAGATAAAGCTCATAAATGCGGCAAATTAAACCGCTTTAAGAAAACACCAGGCGACGGAACAATGCGACAATGAAAGACAAGACAGACCTCCACGAGGAAGAGGTGGCCAGGCCCCTCAAATTCGAGGAGTGGTCAACATGATTCAGGAAGAGCTTCCATCCAACACGCAACTTGGGAAGCATATATATTCACTCTCCAGAGCGGTGAATTCCTCCAAACAAATTGCGTGGAACCCAACATCTTTTTACCCAGCGAGTTAGCGAGTACCCCTCTAGCCTCCGAGCAACCACTAGTCATCTCATGTCTGGTAAACGAATGGCAAGTCCACCGGGTTCTGCTCGACACAGGTGCGGGCAGAGATATCATGTACTATTCCTGTTTCAAAGAGTTAGAGTTAGCAGAGGCCCGGCTACAACCCTACCTTGGAAAACTAGAAGGGTTCACTAATCACCAAGTGGGCGTAAAAGGGACCATCGAGCTGGAAGTGTTCATGGGAGACGGGGCACAAACCCGGACAGAAATGATCACTTTCCTAGTGATTGACCTCAAATCAGCGTACAATTGCATCTTCATGGCCAAATTTCAAATGGTCACCTCGATACCTCACCAAAAAGCAAAATTTTACACAGAAGATGGAGTAGGTATATTGAATAGCAAGCCTCGGGCAATGTGGGAGTATGTCAGAGACTCCCAAAAGAAAAAGCAGAAGCTGATTGTGGACCTTCCCGATCAGACAACCGCGAAAAAAGAGGTACCCGACACTACAACTGTTACCACCTCCATAAACTGCATAGAGATCGAGCAGAAGCCGGAAGCAGATGATCCCATGGACACAGACCAGCCCGTACAAGCCCCATCCCCAGCTCATTCCAGGCGTAAGGCAAAGCGCCCAAAGACACAGGATATTGAGATGGATACCCTGCAAGTGCGGGATGAACCTGATATCAAACCTGAGGGCGAGCTGGAAGAAATTATCATCAATCCCTCCTACCCCGAGCAGAAAATCAAAATCGGGAAGGCCATGCCTCCAGAGGCTCGGGAAAGGCTGATTGACTTATTGAAGAACAGTCTGGATGTATTTGCCTGGACTGTCGAAGACATGCAAGGGATCAGCGATGACGTTGCGCGCCATGACTTGAATGTTGACCCCACATTCCGACCAGTCCAAAGAACGCCCCGCGCAATACTCCCCTGAAAAGTGATGCCATCCGCGTAAGTAGAAAAGCTTCAAGGCGCACATCATCGAGGAAATACAAGCATCTCGACGGCTAGCAAATGTGGTAATGGTCAGAAAAGCAAACGACAAATGGCGAATGTGCGTTGATTTCACCAACCTCAATAAGGCCTGCCCGAAAGACTGTTATCCGCTACCACGGATTGACATGCTCGTGGATTCCATTGCCGGTTTCGAGATGCTCAGCTTCCTGGACGCATACTCGGGGTATCATCAAGTCAGGATGAATGAACAAGACAAAGCTAAAACAGCCTTCCGGGCAGCGGGGGGCCTATACTGCTACAAAATGATGCCATTCGGGCTGAAGAATGCAGGGGCAACCTATCAGCGTATGGTCAACAAAGTCTTCGGCTCGCAGCTCGGAAGGAACATGGAAGCGTACATTGATGACATGGTCATTAAAACAAAAGATCGCGACCACACCCTCGACTTGGCGTAAACATTTGCCAATCTCCTAAACACAACATGAAGCTTAATCCGCAAATGCGCTGGGTTCGAGCAGAAAATTCTGTTTATGGTCAACCAGATAGAAGCAAACCCAGAAGATCCAGCCCTCGCCGACATGGAGCAGCCCTACTGCATTAAGCACATACAACGATTGAACGGAAGAATAATTGCCCTTGGCCGCTTCATCTCCCGGTCAGCGGAGAAATGCCTCCCGTTCTTCAAAATCTTGCGCGGCAACAAAGGATTCGAGTGGAATGCTGACTGCGCCAGAGCCCTCGAGCAGCTCAGGGAATACTTGGGCAAACCACCCCCTCGCCAGCCCCGTGCCCTGAGAACCACTATACCTAGCGGCCACGCATCAGCCGTGGTCGCCGTGTTAGTTAGAGAAGAATCGACATTCAAAAACCCGCTGTATTATGTATCCAAAGCCCTCACCCCGCTGAGGGTCGTTATTTTAATGCGTAAAAATTAGCTTACTCGCTTGTCATACCGCCCTGAAATTAAGGGCTTACTTTTCTCGCACATGTAATCATAGTATACACAGATGCACCATCGCAAGCAAGATCCTTCACAAGCCTCGACTCATCTGCATTACTCAACCTGGGCGATAGAGCTCACCGAATTCCACATCGACTACTTGCCCAGAGAGCAATCAAGGCTCAGATTACGATTTTCTCGTCGAAACAAGCTTCACCCAAAGAAGAAGAGAATGAGAACCAATGACAAACGAGTCCGAGCAAAAACACCGCCACAACCCCGACCTACTTATCGTTGGGATTTATATGTTGATGGGGCAATGAAAGCAAGGTCGGGAGCGAGCCGGCATCCTTCTCATAGCTCCCGACCTGTGTCACGCACTTGAGCTAGCATTACGATTCAAGTTCCCCGCCTCCAACAACGTGGCCGAGTACGGCAAGAATCGCCGCCTCGAACTAGCAAATGACATGGGAATTGATATTTATCACAGCAGTGTACTGGATTCACAACCGGTTGTGAACCAAGTCCGTGGGGAATACATGGTACATCACCCCACACTAGTCAAGCATCGCGAGCTTGTCAAAGGAATTTTGAAAAATTTCAAGTTCGGGAAATAATCGAATAGACCGACAACATGCGAAAGCACATCATTCTAAGATCGCCGAAGAAAGCTTATCACTATTGAATCCTTCAAGAATGGTCGAGCACCTAGATACTCCTATCGATAGACCTAGTGGTAATGGACATCGAGCCAATCAGAATTGATTGACGATTACAAAGACTACATCGAGCAAGTGGATCTTACCCGCCGACAAGGTCAAGCCGCGCTTGTAGTAGGGAATTCTGTAAGCGATCTAAGGTCGACCAATGCTCCGCCGCGCACCCCCGTAGCTAACCGAGGGCGCCCTATATGAGGTACATGAGGGGAATGCGGCGCCATCCTGTACCCGCCCTAGCGTAAAGGGTATTGCGCTGCAGATACTATCGATAACTCTCCGGGGGATGCAGAAATATGTTCGTGAATGTGACAAGTGCCAAAGATACGGGACATACCAAGACTCTCTCCACCATGCAAACCCCGCTTGTCGCGGCCCGGCCTTCGACATGTGGGGATCGACTGATCGGACTGCTTCCACTCGCACAAGGAAAGTACAAATATGCAGTGGTCACCATTGATTACTTCACAAAATGGATAGAAGCAAGCCTCGGCCAAAATCACTAAGCAAATGTCATCAAGTTCGCCCATGATCAAGTGTGGTGTAGATTCTTCCGCTGGCAATT
>CM028384.1:100707894-100816863 GCA_013146195.2 Codonopsis lanceolata | reverse complement strand
TCACATAATCTCTCATTCTCTCACTCATAATCCTACCCGGCCCACTAACTCCTCCTCATTCACTCTCACACCCACAATCCCCACAATATATCTCCCCTCACTTCCAGCACCCTCCCCGACTCTCTCATAATCGCCCTCTCAATTAATCCCCACACACAACAACTCACAATCACTCTCATTCTCACTTCTCACATCAGCCGCCCCAGCGCCCCTCTCTCCCACTCACCCAAATAAAGCAACTTCACTTACACAAACAACATACTCCCTCTCTCACTAACACCCGCACACACCCACCACGCACACACACACACACACAACATAAATACATAAAACACACACACAACACACAAAAAACACACACCTCAGGCCAGCATGCCTGGATTCCTTTGACAACAAAAACAACAACACAAAGAAGCTATTGGCCAAATTAACACAACACACAACACACAACAACAACAACAAACACACAACAACAACAAAGACTTCTCTCCCGAGACAGAATGAAAGACACCGCCGCTTATGTTTTAATTACTTTAAGCGTTTTTTATTTATTTATTTACTTTCCGCTTCATTTATTATTTAAAATTGTATTTTTAAACCGCGAATGTAGCCAATATGTCTGCTTCGCCCCTGATTAGATTAGGAAATAATATGTAAAAGAGCCTATAATGGCCAAATATTCTTAAATGTGTTTGTAATTATCGGGAAGCGATACGCGAGTCAGAATAACGTAGCCACTCGAATGATTCTGCTTAATTTTCCCTTGTCAAAATAAGACCTTATTTATTTGCTAGATTAATATAACAATAGTATACTTCACCAAAAACGCTTTGAGACCTAAGGGCTGAAGTTGGGTGCCTAGCACCTTCTCAACTGTAACTTAGCCCCTCGAACCCGCTTTTATAAAATCTCGGTTTTCTTTTTCGTTTTCCTTTATTTTTTGCCTTAAAATAAAGGTGCATGACTTAAAACTTTCAGATCCAAGGCCTCTAGCTCCCATAAGGATTCGACAAAGCTATGCGCCATTTTATTAAATCCATGTTGGGCGCCGCAATATCTTTTCTTGCACTTATTATTATCCCCGAAGAAAAGGGAGAATGAGAATGGAAAGGTAACGCATTCCCATATCCCGTTATCCACGAAATAAGGGATAACGACATGTGGAAACCTTTAGTTCCCATTTTGGATACAAAATCCACTCAAGGCAACCGAGGCACATTCCAACGTGCTAATATAGACAAAGACCCTCTCGCACTTTGGATTTCGCCTTCCCCAAACAAGGGAGGGTGAACGAGAGTGGGGCAGGTCCTCGTGATCCAAGACGCACGCCACATCTCTATCTGCAATGCCATGGGAAGCTGAAGACGTCCCTGAACCTCCAAAAGATGCTCAAGTATATTAATTTACGATTTCAATAAAGTGTTCCCATTACGCCGTGGCTATATTTCAGGATATGATCCTCCATCTCGCGCGCCCGATATCCGTTGCTGTGCATGTTCTAGAGTATAAACAAAAATCAAAAAAAAAAAAATATATATATATATATATATATATATATATATATATGTATAAGACTTGGCCTAAGTATATTGGCCGGAAACCCATTGATACCCTTAAACATCTCGAATGGGGAGTGTGGTATCGCCGAGCATAACGCCGCATTGGCCGATCAAAAGCCTTCAAACACTATTATATATATATATGTTTCTTTTTATCTCCTGGCACAACAAAAGAGTCGGGCTTTACTTCCGCCTATTTTCTTTCATTTATTTTTTTGCTTCATTTTTCTTTTTCGCTTTTATTCTCAGAATCAGATATTTGTACATCTCTCTCGCATTCATGCTATCATTTTATTTTTGGGGGGCATAGACCAAAATTTTGTAATTAATAGGATAGATAGTTTCCCACTTTTCTTTCTATTTCTTAATGCGACGTGCTTGCTGTCATGTCAAAACCAAAAAAAGCCGAGAAAATCCACACAAACAAAGAAGACAAAGCCAAATTTTTGTTTTATTTTCTATATCCTAAAATAAATAAAGATTTTATCGCTTTCTAGATACCAAGACACGACGTGCACGCATGTAAATATATTCGAACCTACTCCTACACCACGACTCACCCTACCCCTCAACGTTAGAATGCATATAGTTTTTCAGACACTTCAGATCGACGGTTTTTGCATCTCCGAATTATGGGTCACCGTCAAAAAAAAAAAGTCAAGAAAAAATCAAAAAAATCAAATCGAAAAAAATATACATGTCAAAAAAAATGCGCAAGTTCGAAAAAAAAACATAGTAAGTGCAAAAAGAAAAAAAAATAATATCAATATAAACAATAAACAGGCGGGTTATAATAATTCGATGCTCGACCTAGACCATTTCTGATGGTGGATCCGAAAAGAGTATAGGCCCTTCGCTGGGACCGCCTAGTCCTGGGAGTCGAAAGAGGTGGAATACGTTGTCCTATACTCACGGAGAAAGAATCACTGCCTGTGGAAAGTCCCGAGAAAGTCTGGCTAAAATAAGCGGAGCGCGTGCTTATCCTGGTCAATCAGTAGGGAAAGCAAATAATAAATTAATAATAAAATACTAATAAAAAGGCACGCTGACTCCAAGCCCATATAGCCTCCATTCAACCTTCGATACCTACCAAACCCCATTTTCCTCGAGACCCCAGCCCAAATTTGGAAAGGCAAAAATAGTATCTTGGTCCGATTGATAAGGAAAACAAGTAAATCGTAAATCAACGTAGGGTATCACTATCATATCGCATGCGGCGAGTCAAGCATGTAATACTGCATCGCAAGCAAGGTATGGCAAAGACAAAATGAACAAATTCGCTATAGTCCCCAAGCATCAACCTTCCATGTTCCTCCAAATCCAATTTCTCCAAACCAAACACCAACCCACCCAAATGCCTATTATTACCAAAAATTTAACCCTTTTTCATCACACCCTCCTTATCCTACCCGTAATCCTTATCCAACCCAACATCCCTATCCCGCCCAAAATCCACTACCAAAATCCACAATCCAAAATCCTTATCCAATTCAATATCCCTATCCAAATATATCCAATCCAATATCCATATCCAATCCAATATCCATATCCGTCCAAAATCCTTATCCAATCCAAAATTTTATCCAAACCAAAATCCCTATATTATCCAAAACCCAATAACCCAAGACCTTTATCCAACCCAATACCCATATCCAAATAATCCTTATAATGCCCAAATTCCATTAACCCAACCCATATATCGTCAAAATCCACCAAATCCCTACCTTCAACCGTAAAATAACCCACTTTCCTAAATCCAATTAACATATACCAAAACCCAACTTTCTGCCTCCAAATTGAGGTCGACATCGAAGATGTGAAAACCATGATGCTCAAAATTCTAAACCAAGAAGTTTCTAATGAAAATTTGGGGAACACTTCCTGGTATGATGGATAAAGGCACTTCGAAAAAAAAAAAAAAAAGAGATCCTCGCCGAGTTTGAGTCCATTTCTAATAAACCTCAGAACTAGTATACCACCAATCGCCCACTTTTGACGCCCGCAGATCCGATGGACTACTTTGGATATATTACCCCTATTCCTTTCCACTAGCCTTACTTACTGGATTTGGTCATCTACCAATCCGCTCCCTAAAATTGAGGATCTCAAACCCCGTGTCCTCAATAATGTAATAAACCCTGACGTTGTGCTTTTAATAATAATCTAAACGCCTTTGCTTATTTCTTAGTTGCACTGCATTAAAAGACGATTAAATAATTATAATAATGAGTCATTTAATAGGACCCAAAAGATTAAAAAAATGTTTGAGCTTGTAAAGTCGGTAAGAGAGAGACAACATCAACAAGAATCAAGACCGATCCACCATCAATTTGGGGTCGGACAAGGAAATCAAAAGAAGTCGAATCGGCAACTACCGCAAGGCTCCAAAAGAACACCACTCATGGATCTCCTCAAAGGTTCGTGGACATGCTCGCCTAGTCCTATAAAGATATGTCGATAGACCCAACCATGGTTGAACACCTGATCCCATATATCCGGATGCTCGCCAATCGACAAAAGCTCCGCCGCATCAAGCCGAATGGTCACTACAAGTTGAAAAAAAGCATGAAACAGCCAAACGTCAACTTCATTTGGATAAAAAAAAAAGAGTAAAAGAAAAAAAAAATGGAAAATACCCGATCTGGCTGTCCAATGTAGTGACCATTCCCAAATCCAACAACAAAGATGTCGGGCTATAGTCAAATCAAAAGCATAGAAACCAAGAAAAGACCTCATTCATCTCCCTCGGGGACCCATCGCTATCATGTCATGCCGTCTGGCTAAAAATGTCGGGCTACTTATCACAAAGCCGCTACCCCCTCTTCCACGATGTGCGATATTGTCAAAAAGGATCCTGGTCCAGAGATGTCGTACTCCCCACAAGCCAAGAAAGAATACCTTGTTCAGCCTCCAGTTTCAACGAGCTCAAAAGGTATGGTGCTCGATCCGTTCTATCCAACAAGTGCTTCCCTCTCCAGCCCGCTAGGCTGAAAACCCGAAAGGGCGGTCTAGGCAAAAGTTAGGGCAAAAGAAAAAAGCCCGCTAGGCCGAAACCCGAAAGGGCGGCCTAGGCAAAAGTTAGGGCATTCAAAAAAAAATGAAAAATAAAAAGGAGAATAAGGGCTCGCTAGGCCGAAACCCGAAAGGGCGCCTAGGCAAAATTAGAGCATAAAAAGACAAAAAAAAAATAAAAAAAAATAAGGGCTCGCTAGGTTGAAAACCCGAAAGGGCGGCCTAGGCAAAAGTTAGAGCCAAACAAATAAAAAATATATATCGAGAGAATAAGGAGAGGGAAGACACTCTTTGAAACCTCTAAGATCCTATCTCTCGCCTTCACAGCAAAGAGGCTAGACCGATTTAAGAAAAAGAAAAACCACGACATAAGCTCACAATAAAATACTAAAATATAATATTACGGGTCCTAAGGTGCAACTTAGAATAATTGCAAAAGAAATTTAGATTATGCATTAATGGCATGTACATATCTATTATTGCTGTACCCCTTTTGTTTTCCCCGAAACAATCCTTTTCTTGCGCCATAGCCCCGAGTGGTCCATTAGTGCGGCGCCCACCAGTCGGCCCATATACTCCTTCGAGGCGAAGAAGAAACCCTAGACTCATCGATGAGAGCCCCCGTAGTGTCCTCATCCTCATCATCAATGTCCCCATTATCCCGGATAGAGATGCTGCCTGGTACCATGATATTTCGGCTCCAACCATCATCTGCTGCTGCGTCTGATCGCAAAAAGAAAAAGAAAACCTACAAAAGGAAGCTACGACCACGGACTAAACAACCACAATGCACCGAAAGAATAAGAGATTCAGCCATCTTTCCGTTCCAATATCACCCAAAAAGCCCGCTCTTATCCAAAGGTGTATTCTCAAAAACCCTTTCGCAAAATGCAGTGTTATTACATTTTAGATGTTTGGCATAGTTTTATTTTCTGTGTGAATTTATTTTTGCATGTGTAACATACTGCATCGTATACATTATATTGCATTATTTCATAATGTTTGTACAGATTTCTTTCACGAAAAAAAAAATAAAAAGAAAAAAAGGGAAAAAGATACTAATGTTTGCAGGAACTCAAAGCTAATGTGCTCGGGACGAATGGCTTCTGGGAAGACCACCACCCCTGACTCTGGGACCCGTTGCTAATCCTCGACCTCCGCCCCGGCCGCGGCTTGACCCGTCAGCATCATCATCATCATTATCATCATCATCGTCGTCATCTTGACGTCCGGGCTGCCGCACTGAGCTGCTCCTTGCGAACCTGAAAAAAAAACAACGGGGTAAGTTCTCTACCCTTATCTCCTTCCCTGTACAGTCCTTTAAGTAAATAATAAACATATCACATGTTTTATACTTCACTTTTTTTTACAATAAATTCTTTTAATATAAAAATAATAAAAAAATCTTGTTCATAACAAAAAAAAGAAAAAAATAATTCTTTAGATTGTCACATACTATTTTCATACATGTGCATAAATTTACATGTAAATAAACATCATTCTTTCTCAAAAATCATTCTTTTTCAAAATTAATAAAATAAAATAAAAATAGAAAATCAAAATCATAAAAAGAACAAGCAATTCATATATGTAATTAATTTTGCATCTTAATGTACATATTATAACTGCATTTGTCATGTGCATGATAAAATGTGAAATATTCATGCATCATCTCATACGTGTTCTACATTGCATCTGCATTGCATAAAAATAATTCATGCATTCATATTTTGCATTTCATCTGTCCAATAAGCTGCCATAGAGGTACGACAAAGATAAGGTAAAATATCACCAATCATCAAAATAAATATCTTTGTGGTATTTACTATACCCCTGCAGCATTTGCATGCTTGGAAAATAAGTCTAAGGGCATGAAAAATATCTGTTTTGTCATGTTTTTATCCGAAAATATGCCCGAAAAGCGTTTCGGAAAAATTAAATTTATACTCCGAATATTCCGTTTCGCCATTCTATTGCATGCAAAAATGTGATTTAGTGTAAAACATGCATCATATAGCCTCATTTGCATTTAGAACATAAATCATGCATAGTAGGGTCAAATAGTGACCACTATTTCAAATCATGCATCGCAAAAATAAATCACAGAAATTACATGCATTATCACTCAATTACATCATTTAGGCATAAATAGGACATGGACATGCATCATTAATGAAGTCAGGAATGCTTCAAAAGTACCAAACAGTGCCAAAATCTAGCAGATTAGAAGTATATCCAGGCAAACAAAAAAAAAACAAAAACAAAAACAAACAAAACAAAAAAAACAAAAAAAAACAAAAAACAAATAAAAAAAACAAATAAAAAAAAAGTATCTTTCTTTACGTAAATAAACACTTGCCATTTTTTTAAATATGTAAATATACATGAACAAAATTTGCATGTAAATAAACATTTGATTTCATTAAAAAAAATTTGTATATATTGTACATATATACCATATTCTTTTACATTCCTCCAATAAAAAAAAAAAAAAAACAGAAAATGAAAAAAATCGGGAGAAGGGAAAATGTATGTACAAGAAGAAAAAAATTTCAGGTACATGCAACAAGGAAAATGCGGCGGCAGAAGAAGAAATTTTCGACTGAAGCTAGAAAATGAAGCGAAAAGAAAACAACAGCAAAGAAAAGATGATATCAGCTGATACCAAAAGATGCTACAGCAAGAAAAAAAAAGGGGAGCTTCTGGCCAAGGTTAGAAGGAGCAACAAGAACAAATGCAGCAGCATCAAGAAAATTTTCCAGCTAAAGCCGAAAACAAAGTGGGACAAGGGAAAAGACTTTCCAGCGAAGGCCGGAACAGTGATAAAAAGAAAAATCCCCAGCAGATCAAAAAAAAAATCAAAAGGAAAAAAGGAAAAGAAAAGAAAAGAAAAGGAAAGAAAAGAAAAGAAAAGAAAAAAAAGAAAAATCAAAAGAAAGAAAAGAGAAAAAAAAAGCAAGCAAAAAGATAAAATCCTCAGCTCAGGCCGAACTACGTTTGGTCTGATTCCTTGAAAAAGGATACGTAGGCAGCCTACATCAGTAGGTCCGACCATCACCATCACAAAAAAAAAAAAAAGAAATTCCCCAGCAAAGAGTGACAGAAATGTCAGAATCAGCCGAACCTGCGGCAGCCACCCGGGTGCAAACAGGTAAGTCAGGTACAGTATTCCTACCCTGACTCTAGAATAATTTCATTTTAAGGAAAATTTATATTTCAAAAACACAAAAAAAAGAGGAATATTTCAAAAACACAAAAAAAAAGAGGAATATTTCAAAAAAAAAAAGATGAATATTTAAAAAAAAAAAAAGGAGGAAGGAAAAAGAATGTTTTCCACTTCACAATTTTCGAAAATACTTGAAGAATGATCAATTCGTCGTGTTCGGCGACAGATCTTTAGTCAAGCACAATTTTCTGATATCTGAAAATTTTCGAGTTATGTCTGGAAACAAGACAGCGATCAAGGCCCAGACATACCTAGAAAGTTTTCTTAACACATTTCAATGCCAAGGTATTGACCGGTTGAAATTGTGGTAACAGATTTGAAATGCTCGACAACGGATCTTTAGTCAAACACAATTTTCTGATATTTGAAAGTTTTCGGATTATGTCTGGAAACAAGACAGCGATCAAGGCCCAGACATAATTAGAAAATTTTTCTTAACACGTTTCAACTAGTTGAAAGGTGGTAACAGAAAAACATTCAAATCTTCATACCGTAGTTGACAACGGTTTCGGACCGGAAGAATACGGCTTTTTCGAAAACACAAAAATCTTTTTCCGTTGTAGTTTAAGGTTTTGGCCTGAACTACGCTTGGTTTGATTCCTTGAAAAAGGATCGTGGCGAGGTCACCATTGCAACATAAAAATATTTGCATATCGATATACATCTTCCCCAATATTTCTTATCTCGAATTTGGAGTCTATCTTTTCAACGATGTTCGTTTCTTGGTAAGCTTCGGGTTCAGTAAACTCCATCGTTGAGGGGCTCTGTAGACACCCCAAATTCGTACCCCTATTTTATATTGTCCAATAAATATTGCAAAATGTACTAATAATTATCTTACATGTTTCAGGAACAAAGATACGAAGAAAAGATAAATAAAATAAAATAAAATGAAATGAAATAAAAAGAAAAGCAAAAGAAAACAAAAAGAGAAACAAAAAAAAGAAAACAAGCAAAAGAAAGAAAACGGAAAAGAAAGAAAACAAAAAAAAAAAAGAAAAAGAAAAGAAAAATGGCAGCCGCCCTCCTCCAGCCGGTCACCCACCCACCATTCCTTTCCCACTAAGTTAAATACCCCTCATTTTCCTCCCTCTCATTTTTCTCACTCACTCCCAGCCTCTCTCATTTTTCTCCCAACCGGCCCACTCCCTCTCTCTCTCATCATTTAGGCGACCCACTCTCCAGCCCTCACTCTCTCAATCCCTCTCACTCACAATCTCTCTCTCTCAATTTTATTCTCACTCACTCCAGCGCCCCCAAATACTCTCCTTCACCCAGCAAACTCTCATTCCAGCCGTCCCTCTCCCCAAAATTCCCCCCACTCACGCACACTCACATATACTCCCTCTCTCTCACGGCAGCCCTCTCATACCCACACACACAACCCGCACACACACACATAAATACATAAACACTCCCACACACAAAAATACACATAAATATACACCGGTGTTCTTTCTGCCCGAAGAATAACAATTAAAAAGTCAACTTAAGTCAGGTTCGCCCGTCGAAAAGGCCAAAACCAACCAAAATAAAGTCACTGCTAGTTGACAGGCCCAAGCCTCAAAACATCAATCAAATCAGCCGCAATCAGGTTCAATTCAGGTTCAATTCAATTTAAAGCAAAAAAAACTCTCTAGAAGAGGACAGGAAGCACACCACCGCCTAAAGGTAATACCTTTAAGGCGTATTTTTATTTCATTTGTATTTTTTCTTTTATTTATTTTCAAAAGTTGTATTTTAAATCCGGCACAATGTAGCCAATATAAGCCGTTGTCTTTGGGATTAGATTAGGAAAAATTATGTAAAAGAGCCATTATAATGGCCAAATATTCTTAAATGTGTTTGTAATTATTGGAAGGAGGCGGGCGAGTCCGTAAATAATGTAGCGCGAATGTATCGTTTAATTTTCCTTGTCAAAATAAGACCTTATTTATTTGCTAGATTAATATAACAATGAGCATACTTAAGCAAAAACTTTGAGACCGAAAGGGCGAGTTGGGTGCCTAGCACCTTCCCAACTCGTAACTTAGCCCCGAACCCGCTTTCTAAAATCTACGGTTTTCTTTTTCGGTTTTCCTTTATTTTTGTCTTAAAATAAAGGTGGCGACTCTAAAAACTTTCAGATCCAGGTGGGGCCACGCAACATTCCTCTTTGCACTTTCGCTTTCTCCCTAAAAAGGGAGATACGTAAATGGAGGGGTGATGTATTCATATCCCGGTATCCCCTAAACAAGGGATAACTTGATGCGGAAACCCATAGCTCCCATAGCGATCGATTGGACCATAAGGCCATTTTAATAAATCCATAAGTGGAGGCGTCGCATGATATCTTTTCTTGCACTTCTATTTTCCCTGACGGATAAAAGGGAGAATGAGAATAGAAAGGTAATGCATTCCCATATCCTGTTATCCCCGAAATAAGGGATAACCTGACATGAGGAAACCCTTAGTTCCCATTTTGGATACAAAATCCACTCAAGGCAACCGAGACACATTCCAACGTGCTAATATAGACAGCACTCCTCTCGCACTTTGGATTTCGCCTTCCCCTAAACAAGGGAGGGTGGAACGAGAGCAGTGATGTCCCGCATCCGCACGTACGCGCACCCCTAAACAAGGGCGCGCGGGGCGCGGGGGCACACCCCGGGAACCTCACAGATACATTCAAAAAATTGTTCTAGAAATGTCATGTCAGCTATGCAGCTGAAAATCTCAATTATTGGGGTAAAGAAATGGGTACACCGTTAGGTTGCAGGGGTTGAGGGGGTAGCGCCCCATTGTGGGAATTCGGGGGTAGCACCCACGAATGGTAAACAATTTTTCAGAAGGGAAGAAGGTGAAAGAGGAAGAAGAAGGTATAAGAGATGAAGATGAAAACATTTGAAGATGCATTGAATTTCAACCGTGATGCATTGATTGGGATTCGCGGTTCATCAATTTGGAATCACGATGCATCACTATAAAATGGAAATTGACCAGTTTGAATCGCGATGCACCGCTATGAAATAGAAGTGATAGTAACATAATTTGAAACCATGCATTGCAATTCAAAATTATACATCACGCTACACATAATCATGCGGCAAAATCATGCATTGCAATTCAAAATTATACATCGCGATGCAATGCAGGAACTAATGTTTTACCGCGCGTGTGTTTGGTTTATAAGTGTATACTCTTCCTTTCATACAAAAAGTACATTTTTTTGGTTAAAAAAAGAGGAATTGTTGGCCAGTACCTATTCCAAACTTTTTAACCGCTCCAGTCCCCCGTTTTTTTAACCGATATGAGGTATTTTTGAAATATTGTTCCTAAAATGCTCAAATCGTCTCCTTCCATAGCTCTGACCAACATTTCTTCCACATATCCAATATATTCTTCTTAAATTGTTTAAAAATCACAATTGTTACAGCAACGAAATGGGGATCGAGGGGGCAGTGCCCCAGCGTGGGAGATTTGGGGGCAACACCCATGAAAGGTAAACAATTTTTCTGATTCAATAAGTACAATACTGGAACAAAACTGGACTGAGTTGGAAGAATTTGCAGAAGGGACAAAGGCGGAGGAGAAAGAATAAGTACTACGACGAAGGCGGAGGAAGAATAAGGCTTACGACAACGTCGAAGGAAGAATAAGGCAAAAGAGAAACAGTCGAAACCAATTTGTATCACGATGCATCGAATTTTAATCGCGATGTAATCAAATTTCAATCGTAAAGCAACGATTTCGATTGACGATGCATCAATTTGGAGTCCTGATGCATCATTATGAAATGAGAGATTTTGATGCATGATTGTGTGCATCACAATTCATGATTTGTGGATCGTGAGGCACATAAGCTTTCATCAAAATCATGCATCGCAATTGAATTTTTTTTGTAACGATGCACAAATAGATGCATTGCAATGCACTAAGTAAGTGATATGTAGTGCGCCTTCAGTTCATTAAAGGTATCGTAGTCTTTTTGCCAATAAAAATGTCTTTTTATGGTTTTAAAAAAAGGAATTATTATAGGACGGTCCCCTTTTATTAATCTCTAACTACTCATGTCTACGATTTTTTTTAAGCACTCAAGTCAACTTTTATTTCTTTCATCCTAAATTGCTCATGACACAACACAACCTCTTTGATAAGAATATTTAATAGTTGGATAGCAAGTTTTCCTACCCGACCGGTTTTGTATTGAAGCACAACCCATGAATCAATTAAATGTTGGAACGAAGAATAATGACACACCATGTTGAAAGGCTGCGCAAATCTTCTCCAAATACTTTTGGCTATTTTAGTATGCAAGAACATGTGCTCCAATGATTCTAGGTTTGAACACGTTCTGCAACAAAAAGATTTTGAAACAATGTTTATTTAGTACTTGTGGGATAAATAAATCTACCGGAAGTGCTCGGTGAAACAATTTCCACATAAAGCCACTCACGCGCATAGGAATCCATGGTTTCCAAACTTTTGATTTAGAATCACAATGCATCGATTTGGATCTTTGATCCATTTATTTGGAATTATGATGCATCAATTTGTAATTAAAATACGAAAGTAAATCCCGATGCACAATTTTTATCTTTTTGATGCACAAACGGGATTAACAATGAATAAAAAAACATGCTCCCTCTCCTAGCCTACTCATACACATACGATACATGTATTTATCATTTGGTTCCCTCATCAATTCATTGTTTACTTCAGTACTTCACTCCATTTTCACTCACCCATCACATGCATGCCTCTCCATTTTTCAAAATCTCTCATTCTCACTCTCACCGATCCATCTCCTTCCTTCATTTTCATCTCGATGGTGATGACTGTGTCTGATGACTGAGTTCTAAGAGCAATCATGTATAAACCCTAAGTACTTTGTTTGTAATGTCGAAGCTCTCGTGGTCGACCGAAATAAGAGATCTGTTAAGCAAACAACAGTTGTCATCAAGTCAACGGTTGTCATCGAATAACTTTGCTTGAGGTCGGTTTTTGTTTATATTGATAATTATATATAACTCACACGATTTCAGAGCTCGTTCTGAATATTATTATATTAGGTTTGTTGTATGTATACTTGTTCAATCAAAATATCATGACAGAGGTTGGTATTCAACCATGATTATATTAGGTACTTATTATTCAAATGTGATGCATCGTGTTGCCTAAAATTTGCAGAATTTATACATTGCGATGCCTTGAGTTTGGCATTGTACGCATGCCTTTGGTCATAAGGGTATACTCGTTCTCTTGCACAAAAAGTGTCTTTTATCGATTAAAAAATCGTGGACTTTACCGGTTGCAAATCCACTGTAGGGGATCGGCTTGATTATCACACTTAAAAATAGGGTGATAATCGGACATGTACGTTGTGGAGAAAATATAACCCCAATAGTCCACGATAATTTTTTGAACCGCCACAGTACACTTTTGGAGGGAAATGACGAAAATACCATTAATGAAGGAAAGACACGTGGAAAAAGCCACAGTTCAAATTTGTGCGTCGCTCAAAATTTTGGGCGTTGTAAGGAAAAAAATTGGGCGTCACAAGGAAAAAATATTAGGCGTCGCTCAAAATTTGTTTTCTTTACGTAATGCAAAATGTACTTTAAATGATAGAAATATACTGTTTCTCTCTCCTCATTAATGTCTTTCTCTATCTTTGTACCTTTCTCTCTTATCTCCTCATTAATACTCCCTACCCCTTCTTACTCCTCACCGTCACCTCACTTTAAATCCCCCCAAACCCATCATTTCCCATATAACTCTCTCATCTCATTCAATTCTCTTTTTCATCTCATTCAATTCTTCAATTCTCTCTCTTATCTCCTCATTTGAATAATACACAATAAACGCTTTTTCCTTTTCGTCAATTTTAATTCAATATCAAAGTTGTTATTCATCTCTCTCCATCAAAACACCCAATAATGAACTTATTCCTCCACACACACAAAAACGACAAACCCACCTCCCCAACCATCGATTCCAAGAAGTACCACCTAAAACCATCAAACTCCGACCTCAAACCCAGTTGCGATTCAACGAGAAAAATGTAGAAGATACGGCATCGCATGAGGTATAATGCAAAAAATTTGGGCATTTCAAGCAATACGATGCAAAAAATTGGGCGTCGTAAGTTCCTAAATAATGAAAAGGGGCTCATAAGTTGCAACGATGCCCTCAATTTAGGCATCGTAAGATGCTCTTCTTCTTCAAAGCTGTAATTCCCATAGAAGGTACTTTCATCATTAACATTGGTGTTATTATCCATATCCTCCTTCCGTGTCATTTTGTATTCGTTGATTTCTTTTGTTGATTCCATTACATGGTTTTTGTTTATCAATCACTTAAACAAAGGTAGCCCAATCAGTATAAGAAAATGTCTAGTACTTAATGTTATATTTTGTCTTGTTTAGGAATCATGTCAGATGGACTCTATTAAGCATTGTTATCAAGTATTTTTCTGGATGAAGAATATGAAGAATCAGAAGAATTATTGTGAAGAATTATTGTGTGCAAAATGACATATACAATATGATGATCGCGCTACATGGAAGGAGTAGAAGAGGATCGGAGGAGGAGTGACATTTTAGGAAGAAAATAATGAAAAGGGACTTATGTGGTTGAATAAAAAAATAGGGTAGTTGAGCGGTTACAATTTTCAAAAAGAGTACTGACCCGCAATTATTCCTAAAAAATATAGTACTGTAGTGCTTACAAACTTCACAAAATGGACCGGCCCAAATTTCACATTAAATAAACATAGTGGACTAGAGCAGTTGGAATTTTTTCAAAGAGACCTGCCTGAAGTTTACTCAAGGTTAAATCTTAGAACAGAGCCACTAGACACCTAGGTCCATAACTAAAAGGGTGGGGCTAATCACACCCTAATATTCACTCTCTACACCATAGTTTTTGCATTGGTGTTGTACCTTGTGCTTTACATTATAAGAAATGAGATGTAGAGAGTAAAATTTGGGGCGTGGTTGACCTTCGCCTAACTAAAAATGGCATTTCAGTCTAGTACCAGAACGGGCTTTAGCCAATTTACATCAATACACTTCGGCTCTAGAGTTGGTCTATATTTGTCAAAGAAACCGGCTCTGGTTCTCTCTCTGTAAAATGTTTATGAAATCTTCGTTTTCAGGAACCAAGAAGCACCAAAAATGGAAGCTCACTTTCAAGTCCTATTCAACTTTAGAAGAATTGTCACAATGTTATCACCAATCCCACATAGTCTCAATGAACATAGTTATGACAAGCCACACAAGAAACAACGAATTGAACGTTGCCCGCAAACTGTTCGACCAAATGTGCCAACGAACAGTTGTCTCATGGAACACTATGATATCTGGGTATTCCAAATGGGGAAAATTCAACGAATCCCTTTACTTAATTTCATCAATGCATCGTAGTAATGTGAGGTTGAACGTGACCACTTTTTTCGTTGAGTTTAAGCACTTGTGCTCCTTTATCTGCATTACAAGAAGGTAAACATGTTCATGGATTAGTTTTGAAATCTGGATCACAAAATTTTAAGCTTGTTGGGAGTGATTTGTTGTATTTGTACTCCAATTGTTACGAAATCAAAGAAGCCAAATAGGTGTTTGATGTTTTGTAAAGAAGCAATAGGCTACTTTGGAGTGTGGTGCTCGTGGGTTATGTTCAATGTAACTTGATGAATGAAGCTTTGATTTTATTTTTTAATATAATGGCAAGTCGTGATACCGTTGCGTGGACTACTTTGATCTCATGTTTTTCAAAGAAGGATGGTGATGGTTGTGAGAAGACATTGGAGTTGTTTTGGTTGATGAGAGAAAGTGGGGAGGCTGCACTGAATGAGTATACTTTGGATTGTGTTTTAAGAGCTTGTGGTGAAGTAGGGGCTCTGCATCGAGGTAGGGGTGTTCATGGACTTTTGATTCGGTATGGTTTCGAATTTGACCAATCGATTAATGGTGCAATTATTGATTTGTACTGTCATTGTAGAGTTGTGGATGATGCTAAAAGAGCTTATGATGGAATAGTAAGTCCAAGTCTCAATGAATCGAATAAACAAATTGAAGGGCTTTTAGCAATGGGCAGGATTGAGGAAGCCGCGTTGATGTTTACAGGGTTAGACAAAATAAATTCAGTTACTTATAATTTAATGATTGATAAAAGGGTATTCAGTATGTGGTCGATGTGAGGATTCAAGAGCTGTTCCTAAAAATGCCTCAAACAATTTTAGCTTCCTTCAATACTATGATATCTATTTAGTCTAGAAATGGTGAATTGGATAAAGCCTTGGAGCTTTTTGAAGAAATAAAGGAAGAGAAAGATCTCGTGACATGGAATTCAGTGATCTCGGGTTATGTTCATAATGGTCAACATGAAAATGCTTTTAAACACTATATATTAATGCACAGACTATATGTAGAAAAGACTCGATCGACTTTCTTTGCTTTTTTTCATGCATGTTCATGCCTTGGATCGCTTCAGCAAGGGCAAATACTTCATGCTTATTCGGTAAAGACACTATATGAATCCAATGTTTACGTAGGAACATCCCTTGTAGATATGTACTCAAAATGTGGAAGTATAATTGATGCTCAATCATCATTTATCAGCATCTCCTATCCCAATGTGGTTGTGTGGACGACTTAGTCATCATTTATCAGCATCTCTGATCCCAATGTGGCTGTGTGGACGACTCTGATCAATGGCTATGCACTCTGAGGTGATTTTACTGTTGGAGCATATGTTGAAGCAAGGAGCTAACCTGAATGCAACAACTTTTGTTGGGATCCTCTCTGCTTATGCTCGTGTAGGTTTCGTCAATGAGGGAATGAGACTTTTCCACACAATGAAAAAGGGATACAGTGTAACTTCGACATTTGAACACTACACATGTGTAGTGGATCTTTTTGGTCGATCAGGCAGTATACGAGTGGCTGAGGATCTCGTAAAAGACATGCCAATCGAACTAGATAGAGTTGTCTATGGAGCTTTGTTGAATGCATGTTGGTTTTGGATGGATATGGAGGCTGGTGAAAGGGTTGCAAAGAAGATGTTATCTTTAGACCCTAAGCATATATCTGCCTATGTTATCATGTCTAACATATATGCTAGACTAAGGAAGTGGAGAGAGAAAATGGAACTACGCAGGATATTGAGGGGAATGGAAGTGAAGAAGGATCCATGTTGTAGTTGGATATGGCTTAACAAGAAAAGTCACGTGTTCTCCGCAGAAAATAGAACACATTCATGTTGTAATATAATTTATTCGACATTGAAGCAACTAACATCAAATGTCAACTCCATCTTTCAATTGGATTTTGTTCACACACAAGATACATAGGCTAGTACTACTACTGCAACTTAATCCTTTAAATAGTTTTTTTAACTCGTACGTTAAACGCACGTCAATTAAATTGTACACAAATAAAATAAGGAGAATCAGTTTATTAACAATTACACATAAATATATCACTAATCATTATAGATTCTAAAAAAATTCCTTATACACAACATTTGCTGTCTTATTAGTTGGTTTTTTATCTTCACCGCATATCAATATCTTCAAACAAAAAATAATTTGTTACTCTAGAAACTACGACATATAACTATCCATGGCTAAATACTGATTTTTTCAAAAAGAGACCTACATGCAATTATTGACTTTGACACTTGTTAATTGTCATTGCATATGATATCATCAATGTAAATTGTCTTTCTAGAACTTAAAAGACAGTCTTACATCAGATAGAGTTAATGACAATCTTGGGATAAAAACAATTTTCTCCAACATTGCTTCCTTTTGTTTCAACAATGTGATCCTCAAGATTTATAATGATTAATCATGTTCCATTGCACAACCCTGCAGCATGGTCAATGATTCTCAATAGCATTACTTTAACACTAATTTAAGTGTCAATTCATGGTCTTACAATCCCGAACACTTTATATTATTTGAAAACTCTGTATAATGAATGTTTTCGAACAAACTTGAAATTTTTATGCCCTGCAAATTGAATTCGAACTCAAATAAGTTCTTCCTTTTGAATGATTACTTTTATTAAATTACTAGTATTATTGTCCGTGCCGATGGCACGGTGTCAGCTTGAGAATTTATCAATAAATGAAGTAGATATTGTGGAAATGAACTACTAAAAATATTATTTTCTTAAAAAAATTGACTTTCAAATGGAGTCTCTTTGCCCGTGCCGATGGAATGAAATTATGAGCCGAAAAAAACAAGCAGGACAAAAATTAAATTGATTAAGTTAATTACGATTACAATTAAAAATAAAAACAAATATTTCAAATTACAAAACTTACGATTTTTTTTAATTTTTTAAATTTGTATACGAAAAAAATTAAAAAGAAAAAAATACAAATACAAATTTTCGCAACCATAAAACTGTAAAACTGTAAAACCGTAATATCTCAGTAAAAGAGTAAAATCAGGAAATTAGTAACTTACAAATCAGTAAATTAACTGCAATGGCCTTCGCACATCTTAGTAACTTACAAATCACTAAATTATAAAAATCAGGAAATTAGTAAATCAAAGTAAATCACAAACCAGTAAACAGCAGAAGAAGGGAATTGATAACGGTCTTCGCACATGTGAGAGTTGAAGAAAATATTGGCCGTTGGATCACCGTAAAACAGTAAATCCTGACTCATTTTTATCCCAAATCAATTATAAGTGTTCAATACTGAGCTGTATTGTATAATAGATTGCTTATGCTTAGCTATTTTTCTAATTATGACTGACTCTAATGACATTAATATATCCCATTAATAATTAATACTTTTAAATATGAACTTTTTGGGTGTAATAAAAGAAACAATTACTCACAATCTAAAACCAAATCCATTTTATTATAATATTTATCACGAAATTATTACATTTAATCATAGTGTGCTATCCCAAGCCTAATAGGAGTATAGGACACATCTCCAAAATGAAAACCTTAAACTTGCCGTCCTACAATTTAGGTTTTATTGTAGTGGCAAACTTAAGGATTTGTTCATCGTTTTCAAATATGGCCATCTCTTCTTCATCCAAAGTCACCAGTGCTTCAATACCATCCCCTTTTGGGGTATCCATTAGAAAAATGACATTCTTCCATGTATACCCAGCTATAGTCGCTCTAATAGGCTTTCCCCACCGAAATCAATCTCGTAAAATGGAAATCCAGAAAGACTACTAAAAAAGTAGGCCTCAACATCCTTATTTCTTGTAGAATTCATGGAAGCCTCGATAGCTTGGGCTACCCATTGGCTCGCTTCAGAATTTGTCACTCCGTTTATTTGCATATTTGCTTTCTTGATTCGAGCAGTAAGCAAATTCAGGCCTAACTCGCTCTCATTCGTACTCGGTAAGGTTGTGCCACAAAAAAATTTTCCCACGGTGGTTTCCGGCAACGGGTGGACCATTCTACGGCGAAAATTCACCACATATTTTAAAACAAACGCCTTAAAGGAGTTACTTGAATTCGCCATTTTTGCCCGTGTAGCACAACGATAAAGTAGTGCCATAAGCAGTTCAATCCTAGTAGCAGTCGTTGTAATTTCCATCTTGTCTTCTCTTATAATTTAGTTTGTAACAACGACCTTGGCCTTCAGTTGGGCTATTTTTGAGTTGAGGAATCAAAACAGAACCACCCCCAATTGTAAGCAATCCAACCACGCCAACCCCATGGCAGGGATCTATCTTCTCTCCCATCCCCAACTTTATCCAAACTCATCAACAAATCCAAACCAAAACCATCTCTAGGATTGAAACCCCACTCCAAAAGATCTGGAAAAATCATGAGCACTTCAAGAACAATAGCCTAGATGGTATTAAACCTCACATATCTACTGAAGTTACGGTTCCTGACAACAACGAAGTAGAGAGTCAAGAAAATCAAGAAGCCATTAAATGGGAAGCTCTTGAAGACCTTAATAGCTGGGACATAGACTCGCTCCATACCAGGCAGGAGCTTGCTACGTTTCTTGTTTATGCCGGTAAAGCGAAAATAGGCACTCGTACTACCTTGAAAATAGACACCAAATTTGCATATATACGAAAATGTACACAAAAAATCCAAGTTGGATCAACCTGTAAAGTAGAGAAAGGCATGTCGCCAATCAAGTAGTCTACTTAGGCCATGGGTCATTTCCTTGCAGTGCTGGACGCCATCGAAGAAGGGGTAGAAGTAACAGACGGCTGAGATTAAGCGGTTTGGGGCGTCGCTGAGTCACTACCGTTGGACAACGGTCTTCGTCTTCGGCGAATCCCTGCCCTCCCTCTCTGAACCTACTCCATCTTTCTCTCACGCGCTGAACCCAACAGCAAACCCATCAAACCCATCACCCCAAATTGAGAAAACCCATGAAATCGAGCAAACTCATGAAGAATAAGTTCAAGCATTACAACTATGGAAATGTACATAAAAATCCTGAAAATAGGCACTCGTACTACCCTGAAAATAGACACGAATCAGCTTGTAAAGCAGAGATCAGCCTGTAAGCAGTCTACTTAGGCCATGGGTCATTTCCTTGCAGTGCTGGACGCCATCGAAGAAGGGGTAGAAGTAACAGACGGTTGAGATTAAGCGGTCTGGGGCGTCTGTTGAGTCACTACCGTTGGACAGCGGTCTTCGTCTTCGGCGAATCCCTGCCCTCCCTCTCTGAACCTACTCCATCTCTCTCTCATGCACTGAACCCAACAACAAACCCATCAAACCCATCACCCCAAATTGAGAAAACCCTTGAAATCGAGCAAACTCATGAAGAAAAAGAAAAGAGAGAGGTTCAACGGGATAGTGGAGAGAGGCAGAGGAAGTTGAGATTGATGGAGAAAAAGAAAGATGAATAGGAATAGGTGGAGGAGTAGGAATAGGAAAACAAAAAACGTGGAAAGAAACGGTTATCTTTGAAATCAAACGTGCATCGATGGCATTCATTGAAGACAGAGGGTCCGACATGGGGTTTTGTTTGTGAGACCAAGAGGAGATGTAGGAGATCGCCGGTGGGTTATGGCGAGCAGGGAAGGAGATGAAGACGGCTGGCTGGAGAAATTAGGGGATAAGGGTTGTGCGAGGAATAAATTACAGCCGTTTGATATAAGTAAAAATAATCAATCTCAGCGGTTCTTTATCCCACTGAGCTCTATTGTATAGTAGATATTTGTATTTTATGAATAAAGAAATTTCTGAGAAGAAAATAAGCTAAAATCAAAATAACGAAATTATTTTTACCGTTAACTATTATTTTTTGTTTTGTAAATTATTTTGATTTTAATAACTTTCATTATATATTTTTGTTTTATTGACTTCATAACTATTATTTTTGTTTTATTTTTAAGAATTAGTTTTACGTAAAAAAATTGTTTCGTAATTTTTATTATTATTTTTCTAACCTCAGTTTAAATTGTTTTGTTTTATTGACTATGTAACTATTATTTTTGTTCCATCAAATATTTTTATTTTACTAACATACTTTTGTTTTACATTACTATTTTTAAGAATTTGTTTTAAACTTTTGTTCCGTAAATTATATTTATAATTTTACTAACCTCAATTTAAATTATTTTTGTTTTATTGACTCCGTAACTATTATTTTTGTTCCATCAAATATTTTTATTTAACTAATATATTTTTGTTTTACAAAGCTATTTTTAAGAATTTATTTTAAAAATTTGTTCCGTAAATTATTTTTATTATTTTTGTAACCACAGTTTAAATTGTTTTTGTTTTTATTGACTTTGTAACTATTATTTTTGTTCAATCAAATATTTTTATTTTACTAACGTATTTTTGTTTTACATATATATTTTTAAGAATTTGTTTTAAACTTTTGTTCCGTAAATCATTTTATTTTACTAACCTCCGCATTAAAGTATATTTGTTTTTTTTTAATTCTATAACTTTTATTTTTATAGTGGCTTGTTCCATAAATTATTTTTATTTTACTAACCTCTTATATTTTTGTTTTCTTGACTCCAAAACTATTATTTTTGTTTTAGTTACTATTTTTTATATTTAAAGAGAGAAAAATGTTTAAATATAATTAAGAGAGAGGAGATAGTGGTGATAAGAGAGAAAATAGGGAGGAGACTAGAGAGAGAAAGAGAAATACAACCATAGAAGATATGAAAAAGAAATAGTAAAATGGTAACTCAAAAGTTAATAATTCAAAAATGAGATTTTTGAGGGAAAAAAAAAAAAAAAAAATATATATATATATATATATATATATATATATATATGTCACGATGCTATTAAGATGCCTTTTTGTTTCTTTGAGGTCATAGTGTGTGACTGAACCATGATATTTTGAGCCAGAATCTTAATTTCCTTGACAGCTATGATTTACCTCCTTTGTTCTTATATTCAAAGTAAGCTTATAAAGTTCTGAACTTCTGTGATATTTTGTTGCATGATGCAAAGACTTGTCCTGAACTTGTTTGGTGTTTGTTTCATGAATCATGATGCAAGGACCCATGGATTTGCACAACATTTAAAGTGGTTCGAATTTTGCTTGCTTTGATAGCATGAAGACTAATGTAGTTATTAGTATTATTATTAAATTTTTTTTTTCAAAACGACCTCAGTTAGGGGTGTAAATGATTCGACTTGGTTTGACTTGAAACAAATAATGAGCTGAACCGTATGTCATCAGTTTGAGAAAAATCAAACCGGATCTAAACCATTTAAAGTCTTGAGCTGAACCGAACCAAACCATAATGGTTCGACTTGGTTCAACTCGGTTCCGTGGTTCGGTTTCGCAGTTTGGTTTCGTGGTTCGGTCTGAATTTAGAAAGAGTTCTAATCATTTAAAATTTAAGTAAACAAATAAAATATTATAAAAACACGCTAAAGAAAATACTACAAAATTAAATATAATACAATTATATTCATAAAGTCACTTTAAAAAAATTTGCACAAACTTTCAAATAAAAGGATTAACATTTTTAATTCTTATAATCAATAAATTGAATCAAATATAATAAAAATACAATAACGTACATGATATTAAAAACATTTATATAAATTCGAAAAGTCTAAAGACAAATTCCTAAATATTAATATTAGCCTTATAATTTATATAGTGTAAAAATATTAATATTATAAGAGTACTAAAGTATAAATGATATGAATTTTAAAGAATTTGTTGTTTGGCTCGGTGGTTCGACTTGGTGGTTCGGCTCAAAATGGTTTAGTTTGGTTCGGTTTGACTCTACTCGACATGTCAAGCCACAAACCAAACCAAACCGTTCGAATTCCCAAAATCTCAAACCAAGCTGAACCATATATCACCAAAAACCGAACCAAACCGCATGGTTCGACTTGGTTCTACTTGACTTGGTGGTTTAGCGACTCGGATTGATATCCCTAACCTCAGTTAAGGTTTGATTCCTATCAAGCAATCACTTAGCTCAAAATGAGTACACATACTTAAGTAGCATCTTTCTTGCTGTAACAACTAGTTTTACATCCGTGCGTTAGATGCACGAACAAAAATATTTTTTAATTAAATAATATTCAAACAAAACGAATAAGCAAATCAAAATCAAAAGAATAAATTAAGAAAAATAATGTTTGAGGCAACTACTTAAACATCATTTTATTGGTAATATTATATAATTTGAAATTTTCCTTATACACAACATTTGTTGTTTTATTTGTTGGCTTTCCATCTTTATCAGTATTAATATCTTCAAGCCAGAACAGTTTGTTACCCTAGAACCTGCGATATACAACTGACCCTGTCTGAATAATATCTTCAAGAAGAGTCCTACAAGCGAAAGTGCTTGACCTTGACTTTCGTTAATTGTCATGGCATACGATACTACAAATGGAAATGATCTTTTTTGGAAACTTGAAAGACAACCTCACATCTAATGGAGACAATGAAATTCTTTGTATAAACATTTTGTTTCCAACATTGCTTCCATTCAAAAAATTTGCTTCAACAACGTGATTCTCAAGCATGGTAATGATTAGTCTTGTTCCATTGCACAACCCTGTAGCAGGATCAATGTTTCTCAACAACATCACCGAAATACCAACCTTAAGTGTTAATTCATGGTTACACAATCCTGAACACTTTATACTATTCAAAAACTCTATAGAATGATTGTCTTCAAACAAACTTGTGTTGTTCTCTGCCCTACACATAGAATTTAAACTCAAATAAGTTTTTCCTTTTGAGCGATTATTAGAAACCATGTACTTATTTATGGTGTCAACAACATCAAGAGTCGGGCTAAGTATAGCTCTTCCTTGCAAATATGACATGCCATAAAAGACTCCAAAAATGACAAATATATACTTTCAATAATTTGCTGGATCAAATTATTTGATGCATTAACCAAAAGACCATTTAAACTTCTATTGTTGCAACACCATCATTTTCACCATCACATGCACCGTCGCTGATACTTAAAATCCACTCAGAAAATGCCTTCAACACGAGACTGTATTCGTCATTGCCAAGAGCTTGTAGTCTCATGTTTTTTATAAGTCTCAAAACTTTGCATATTGTGCCCATAAATAGTACAATTTGTTATCATGTTAACAAAAAACATGCCGAGTTCTTTCAAATGATCATTATGGTGGTACTGTTTTGATTACAAAAATATCACTAACATCATCTAATCATAAAATTTCATTCAAACTCTATTTAAGACAATTTTCGCTCATGGTGTCTTACGCAATGTCTATATATAAAAATTAGGGTTGTCTAATGTATGACTTCTCTTGAATAAACCTGTTTTTAGTCTAGCTAGCTGTCTGTCGCTTTGTCTAGAGTTACTTATCTTAAGGGCCTTCAAATTTTGTTGTGTGATAGTGATAGTTGAAATAGTCGTATATGTTCAAGGATAATGTTATAAAAAGAAGAATTTCAAAATTTATAACAAAACTTTACATTTAATAAGTGAGAGATATCTATTTAAACATTTTTTTGATCGAAATGACAATAGGATTTGAACATTCTCCATGATTTGTTGAATCAACAATGAGCGAGATACTTGAACTTGTAAAAGGTGAGTAGGTATAGAAATTATTGTATAGCAGCTGAAAAAAATATGTATGCTCTAAATATACATAAATAAAAAATTAATAAAATTTACTTTAAAAATAATACAATAACTTTTACCATTAGTGATATTCGATAAAAGAATAACTGAAGTAGGATTCAACACATTTTGATTAGAACCTCCAATATTATACTGTTGGAAAGAAACATTTGATGCAACATAATTCATATAAGATTACTAAATTAAAGAAACAAACACAAAAAAAATCATCTATTCATACTATTATTTTCATATGGACTAAATAGTTCAAAAGACTTCAACAAAATTATCGAGACGCAATATTATTTTCTTATGACCATTACCAAAATGAGAAATAAAAAAACTCACCCCATTGAAAAACACTAAAAGGCCTACTATATATAAAACTCAAGGGAAAATTTCAAGTGGGTACAATTTTATAAACATGTTTTCATCTAGGTCCATCAAGTTTTTGGACATTTCATATAACTACAAATTGGTTGTCAAATGACCAAAATGCCATTAATGAAGCCAAATCTCATCCGGACTGTCAAGACAAAAAACAATCCAATAATGCTGATGCCAAATCCAGGCATCGGAACTGTTTAGACAGTTTTTTCAAAATAAAAAAAAAATCCAAAAATGCTGATGCCAAATCCAGACATCAGAACTGTTTAGACAACAAAAAATCCAATAATGTTGATGCCAAATCCAAACATCAGAACTGTTTAGACAGTTTTTTCAAGACAAAAAAAATCCAAAAATGCTGATGCCAAATCCAGACATCAGAACTTTTTAGACCAAAAAAATCCAATAATGCTGATGCCAAATCCAGGCATCAGAACTGTTTAGACAAAAAAAATCCAATAATGTTAATGTCAAATCCATAAATCAGAACCGTTTAGACAGTTTTTTCAAGAAAAAAAAAATCCAAAAATGCTAATGCCAAATCCAATCATCAGAACTGTTTAGACAAAAAAACTCCAATAATGCTGATGCCAAATCTAGGCATCAGAACTGTTTAGACAGTTTTTTCAAGACAAAAAAAAATCAAAAAATGCTAATGCCAAATCCAGGCATCAGAACTGTTTTGACAGTTTTTTCAAAACCAAAAAAATCCAAAAATGTTGATGCCAAATCCAGGCATCAGAACTGTTAACACGGTTTTTTCAAAAAAAAATCTAAAAATGCTGATGCCAATACTAGACATCAGAACTGTTTACAACTTTTTTCAAGACTAAAAATATCCAAAAATATTGATGTCAATGCTAGGCATCAAAACCGTTAACACAGTTTTTTCAAGACCAAAATAATCAAAAAATGATGATACCAATGCTAGGCATCAGAACTGTTAACAGTTTTTCTAGGCATCAGAACTGTTATATTCAAAATGAGTTTAGAGTCTTGAGAGATGCAAGAAACTATACAAACATCCTAAGACGCTGTCAGGAACTATGTATAAACTTTAAAATGAGTTAAAACATGCAAGAATTGAGATTATTTTGAAAAAGAATTAAAATATACATTTACAGAGTTGCATATGTTACAAACGAATTCTTGTTTACAGTTGAAAATGGCCACAAATATCAAGACCCCAACAGCAATGGAGCTCTGAACTTCAAGAGATCTTTGTTATATTCTTGTGGCGGGCAGCTCGTTTTCTTGGGAGAAATCCTAAAGAGCCATGTCTTGGGTGCTCAAACTTGCGATGAGACATTCTTTCTTGCTAGTAATATCTCTGCAAAACTCGTACATTTAATTTTCATATTCCTCCCAAAGAAGGTGTAACCAAATGGAAACAAAATTCTATCTTACTTGCCAATAAGTTAGACATTCCATACCTGGAAAAATAAAAGCTTCTGCCAAGGGGAAAAACTTTTCAGCTTGCTAAAAATTTATTCTCGTCCCATGTTTTTAACATTACATGAATTACCAGTGGCAGAGCCAAAGCTTTCATTCAACACAACCAACTAAAAAGATAATGGCAGACAGAACAAAAAAATATAAAAAAAACCATTACGGTAGCAGATCCCATAACTAATGCTTGGAAGACCAATAGGTATGCACATAATTACAAAACACTAGAAATACAAATTTTGTATGCAACAACTTATGAGTGCATTCATCAAACTGCACTAGATATATTGTGGCTCCACCCAGGCATGTATCTATGCATGTAAGAAGGTCTTACAAATGCTCTAGGAAATTAAGTAAAGAAAAGGAAAGGTTTATGGTCTATGTGCAAAACAGCAACAAATTTATTTTTGCCAGTGCTATATATATATATATATATATATATATATATTGCATGTATACATAAATTGTATATCAGGGACACATTTACTTTAGTAAAACTTACTTTTGCTGAAACTACAGCTCAAGATACTGTATTTTAAATAGGAAGACAAGCAATACAATTAGGCAGTAAAATATATAATCCAAACATTATTCAAGTACAACATGAGTGATTTTTTTTGCAAAACACTTATAATTAAGTACTAATAAGAAAACAAACAGTACTATAGCTATTAAGGGAGGCCAAGTTGCACCTTGACTAGTTGCATGATATATTAACACCTCTACTGACAGATGAAAAGAAATTTTCCCATACCATAAACCTATGACACAAAATTAGGCCAATTCTAAGGATCATTTAGTGTATCTTCCCAAATGCCCAAAACAAGGGATTTGACAAAAAAAACCCTTTGAGACTCCAGCCTTGATTACTTGAATGTTTTTTGGGAGGCCATTTCAATCACCATAAGCAAAGGGGCAACATCAACATACAAAGAAGATCAAAGGCACTATGTTGGCATTGGCAATATCTTAACATAAACACATATATTTCACAAAATATATATACATGTGTGTGTGTGTGTGTGTATATATATATATATATATATATATATATATATATATATGCATTAGTGTTCGATGCATCAGAGTTGTAATATATAGTACGCAATTCCACGAAAATTACTGGATGTCGAAAAATACATGAAAAATTAGCGACAAAATCTAAATTCGCTATATTTGTTAACACATGAATTTGATGCAAATTAGTAAAATTAACAGTTGAAATTGAAACAGCATCGATATAACATTCAAAATTAACATCTACCTAGATCATTAGCTTTCTCAACATATACAATCACGATTCAAAATTAGTTGATAAACAGACGATTAATGGATAAATTTGACGACGTTACCTCGAGTGAGTAATGAATTGATTAGAGAGAACGAGAAACAAGGAAAATGAGCACTGATCGAGCTCGCTGCCTGTAAGGCTGGATCAACATTGAGCCTTTGTAAAGTTTTTAAAGGGAGCTTTACGGTTGTGATTTAACCTAGGTTCTAACATAACCGTTGGATTAGATAATTATGGTTTGGTTCTAGGGTTTTGAAAGCTACATCGGTATGGGCCATGAAATTGTTGCTTTAAGGGAAAATTTCAATTACAAATTAATCTAAGGTAAAGAGAAATAGATTATATCAATTTCAAATTAATCGATCAAAAAAGAGAAATCAACAAGAATCAAAACAAAGGTAAAGAAATTGAATACCTGAATCAGAAAAGGAAATCGAAATCAGAATCGGACACGATCGGGAATGGGAGCTATGACGAGATTGAGAGAGGAGGGGGAGAGAATGAGATAAGATTAGGGGGAAGGGGGTTGATGAAGGACATGAGTATAGCTCCAAAAACACGAAAAAGTCTTATTAATAAAATTTCATATAGACATAAAGGGCAGTGATGTACTTTCGCCCCAAAAATGTACCTAAAAGATATGTTCAAAAAATAGATAGATTCATTTGAAAACATGTTTTAAAAAATGTACTTGCTTGTAATTTTTTCTTTGACAAATTTCAAATGGGTACAATTTTAGAAACATGTTTTCATCTAGGACCATCAATCTTTTTAGACATTTCATGTAACTACAAATTGGTTGCCAAATGACAAAAATGCCATTAATGAAGATAAATCTCATCCGACCCAAAAAAACCAAAAAATGCTGATGCCAAGGTTTGACATCAGCACTGTTTTCACAGTTTATTCAACAACAAAAAATCAAAAATGTTGATGCCAAGGCTTGGCATTAGGTTGACAATCCAGGCATCATGTTGACAAACCAGACATTAGGACAGTTTATTCAAAAATGTTTCAAAAAATGCTGATGCCAAGGCTTGGCATCAGCACTGTTTTCACAGTTTATTCAACCAAAAAAAAAAATTCAAAAATGCTGATGCCAAGGCTTGGCATCAGGAATTCAAAAATGTTTCAAAAAATGTTGATGCCAAAGCTTGGCATCAACACTGTTTTCACAGTTTATTCACCAAAAAAAAAATTCAAAAATGCTGATGCCAAGGCTTGGCATCAGCAAGACCAAAAAATTTCAAAAATGCTGAATCCAGGCATCGGGTTGACAATCCAGGCATCAGGTTGACAAACCAGACATCAGGTTGATATCAAGGCTTGGCATCAGGACTTCCCTTCCCTGTCACCAACCCCGCCATCTCCACATATCTTTGTTGCTCTTTTACACTAAAGGAAACTTTGAGAGGAGACTAGAAACATGATGAATCAGTTGTACAACAACGGATCTGTGACCTAAAACCCACAAATCTTGGCATAAACTCTTTTGTAATGAACTAATGGGTTCTCATGGTGCTTTTTCTTTAGTACGAGTTTAATGTACTCCATTGTCCGGTGGATTGTTTTCTAGATTGTTAATGGGTCCTAGATATACTTATTTCTAAAATTAAATTGGAAAAGAGCAGGTGCGTGAGTTTGATAAATTAAAACTTGGAGGCTTTCTTGTGAATGTAATCATGACAATCACTAGAGACCTACTAAGGCTATAACAATAACTAGCTATGAGACTGAGACTGAGTAGTGGTTGAACTTAAAAGTGAAGTGGCTGGTCACTGTCACTGAGCGCATAATCCAACATTGGATGACATCGGGACTCTGCGAATGGAAAAAGTTGATGCCATAGGAAATGCCATAAGCAATTTTTGTCAGAACTTCCCAATCGACTCGAGTCTTATCCACGCCTTTTCTTCCAGTACGACACAAAGGGGCAGTGATGTACTTTCACCCCAAAATTGTATCTAAAAGATATGTTTAAAAAATGGCTGGATTGATTTGAAAACATATTTTAAAAGATGTACCGGCTTGTAATTTTTTTAAAAAATGCATGTTTGAAAAGTCTAATATATAATTAAGGAATACTCCATTCATCTCAGATAAATATTCCATAATGCACAAGGATTAAGAAATGCAATAAATGATCGAGCTATAAAATATGTCATGACGATAATACCAATTATATTCTTTCACTCTCTCATTAATTATGTACTCATAGAATTATCTTTCTCTTTCTCTCATTAACTATTTAACTTCCTTAGTTGATAATATTAAATGAAGGGGTATATTGGAAAAAATGTAAAAAATTGTAAACCAAAAGTCATTAGGACAATTAGTTAGAACATCATAAAATAGAAAGTATGAATATTTATGTGAGTGTGGGTTCCCAGGAAAATGCGACCGCGCCCCGCGCGCCCTTGGATAGGGGTGCGCGTACATGCGGATGCGGGACATCCACTGCTCTCGTTCCACCCTCCCTTTTCTAGGGGAAGACGAAATCAAAAGTACGAGAGGAGTGCTGTCAGAATAGCGCGTTTGAATGCGCCTCGGTTGCCTTTAGTGGATTTTTGATCCAATATGGGAGCTTTGGGTTTTCTATGTCAAGTTATCCCCTTTTTTAGGGGATACCAGGATATAGGAATGCATCACTCTTCCATTCCCATTTTCCCTTTTTTAGGGGAAAGCGGGAAAGTGCAAGGAAGGAATGTTGCGACACCCTCACTATGGATTTTATGAAAATAGCCTTATGACATATTTCGGATCACTATGGGTGCTTTGGGTTTTCTACATCAAGTTATCCCTTGTTTAGGGGATACCAGGATATAGGAATACATCACCTTTCCATTCTCATTCTCCCTTTTTTAGGGGAAAACGGAAAAGTGCAAGGAAAGATGTTGCGAGGCCCCACTGGATCCAAAATGTTTTAGAGTCGTCATCTTTATTTTGAAGAATAAATAAAGCAAAACCAAAAAAAGAAAACCAGAGATAATTAAAAACGGGTCCAGAGGCTAAGTTACGAGTTGGGAAGGTGCTAGGCACCCAACTCGCCCTTTCGGTCTCAAAACAGTTTTTGGCTAAAGTATGCTTTTTGTTATATTTATTTAACAGATAAATAAAGCATTAACTGCCTACGAATACATCCATTGTGTCTACATTATTTACAGACTTGCAACTGTCTCTTTACAAATAATTACAAATATACTTGAAAATATTTGGCCATAATAACGGCTCTTTTTAGTGCTATTTCCTAGCTAAATCTGGGCAGCACAACTGCTTATATATCTACATGGGGCCGGATTGGAAATAACACTTTTACAAATAAAAACTTAAAACTTACCTACTGATGGCCTAGGGTGTGCTCGCTCTGTCCTTTAGGAAGAGGGAGTCTTTTTGTTGTTGTGTGTGTTGTGAAGATTCGAGCAGAGTGACTGCTTCCGAAAGTTACTTTTGGCCTCGGGATTCGGGCAGAGTAACTGTTTGTGTTTGGTTGTTTGTTGGCTTGAGGGAGGCGAAAATCGGGCAGAATAAGGGCTTATTTCTGACTGATTTGGCTTTTTAAATTGGGCAGAGCAACTGCTCTTTCCACGATTTTTGGACCGGGGAAATAGGGTGGATACCTAGCTGGGGAGCTAAGGCTCACTTCTACCGGTTGGTTTGTGTTTGGAGGAGGTTTGGCAGGGTTTCGAGGCTTTGGAGAAATCGCTCACTATCTCACTTCGCTCTCTATTTCTTCAGTGTAACGAGTACGCGGAGAGTTTTGCGGATGAATTGGTGTGTCTGAAGGCGAACCCGAAGCCTCTATTTATAGGCTGGAGTGAGGAAACCGAAGGAATTAAAATTCCTTCTTCGCGCATCAACCAATTGTACGAAATGCGGGAGAGATTGCACATTACGGCGAAGGAACATGACTATTTGAGGAAACTAGGCGCCACCTATCACAAAACTAGGCGCCACTCCCATATTTCATGTGGGTGGCGCCAGCACTATTCCTTCTTTTGATTTTTGACGCTTTGAACCCTGCATTTCACTCTTTTGCGCATCCTGCTTTGTCCTTTTGCATTTTCGACCCTGTAACTTGACATTTGTTAATGTTTTAACAAGTCTTGATATTTTATGTCATGTTACATTCCAGGGGTACGAAATTGGGGTGTCTACAGTGAGACGGGAAAATATATAACTAGCATTAGAGTAGGGGTAGCAAAATTTTATCTAGTCCATTGGGTTATCCAATATAACCATTATAAAAAACTTATTGGATATTATCCATTAACACTTAATTAAGTTAATGTGTGTTAAGGGATAACACCCATTAGAGACCAATTTAAAATGGATAATTTACGGATATTAACCGGTTATCAATTGGGTTTATCCATTAATGTCACCACAACCATTTGGTTTATCAACTAATACCACCACCACCACCACTATATGTTCTTTACTTAAAAATGATAATAAAGAAATGAAACTTTCTATTAATAAGATTTGAACTTGGAGCAAGTTATTTTATACCAAAGCTTGCTACCACTAGACTAGACTCATTTTTGAAATTAATTTGAAAGTTTAATATAAATATGAACAAGTAATCATAAAAGTTGTTGATTAATTATGAACTTATCTATTATTTTGTTTTGGATTATTTATAATTATAATGAATATAAGTATTTAAATTTAATTTTTTTGTATTTTGTAAAAATTGCACCTAAATTGCATCAACTTATTGTACTGCACACTCTTCATTTACTTGTCAATTTCATTTTGTTAAATTAGTAGTTGGCTCCATTTCATTTATTTAGCTTAATATTTGTTGCTCCATTTCATTTGGTTTAAAAAATATTTAGCTAGAAACTAAAAGTTGACAAGACAAAAAAGAAAACAAAATCTACACAAGTTTAATATGCATTTTTTTAAATAAAAATTCATGACCACAAATTATGACATTTTTTAACAAAAAATATGCATTTTTTAATATTTGATGATCCATTTCATTTCATTAACTTTTAGTAGCCCATTAGTAATAAAATGACATTTTTATGCCTCAATTTTTGAAAGTTGACTATTTAAGTGAAACATCTCGAAATGAAATAGTTGACTTTTTACCCGAAACGGAGAGAGTATATTGGTCTGATAGTCGTGGGTGTTTGTTAGTATATATAGTCGGAATGATTGATTATTCACTACTTGCTGTCTTTTTTAATCTTTGCATCTGTTACTTTTTTTTATTCTACTATAATTTCTTTAATTTATTTGAGAGAACAAAAATAATACATAGCCAGTATGTGCCGAGACAACTGAAGCATTTTGTGATATAGAGTTTCCTAGAAAGGTCCCTAAGATATGATTGTTCTGCTTGCCAATTGCAATTATAGCTAGTGTGTGTGTGTCTTTGTTTAGTTTTGTGCGTGTAAGAGTGTGTGTGTGTGTGTGTGTGTGTGTGTGTTTATGTGTTTTTGTATAGTTTTGTGCGTATTTTTTGTGTGTGTTGTGATTAGTGAATAATAATATATCTAAGAAAGTAATACTCAAAAAAAAATTAAAATATGATGTTACTTATTGGGTATTATCCTGATAATATCCATTTATTAATGGATAGAATTGGATATTATCCAATAACACCCATTAAGCTTAATGGATGTTATTGGATAATATCAAATAACATCCATTAACTATATTGAGTAGATAATAGTTTTATCCAAATTATCCGGTGTTGATTCTTATTATATTTAGATTTATATCCGCTCATATATTACATTAGTTTTATACATTAGTGGCTAATTGAGTTGCATATCAATTAGCGTGGCAACTGTGTATAGAACTTTGCCAAGAATAGTTTATTTTTAGGACTTCACAGGTTCAGCGGAAGACCTCAGACTAAGCTTCACCGATAGACCTGCTGCAGCAACCAGCGGCAGACCTTGTCTGCATGTGGTCAATCATGACGTGTCCAGTCAAATAATTCTTAGTCGATCAATTAAATTTATCCCTATCAGTTTAAATTTAAATTGAGACATTCCCTGACATCTCAGACACGCCGAAAGTAGCTTTCCGAAAAGCAGGAAGACTTTCGCAGACTGAACAGTGAAAGAGCAGGTGAACAGACTGTCACCTACTCTCTGTACCAACTCTTGCAGATCTGACATCCGGATTGCCTTACTTCCAGTCCATGCAAATCTCTCAGCACCCATTCCCTGCACTACATTTGTGAAGGCGAAATCCTCAAGACAGCTCCATGCATTTAATGCATTCAACCTAATAGAGCTGTTACACTTCGTCTTCTCCAACGGATCTCCAGAATGCTCCGGCTATAAATGCCGCCATTAAAGACTGAAGAAAAACACACTTGATGATATGCTCTGAAAATCTACAACAACTCTAAGTCTTTATACTCAGTGCATTTCAAGAGATCCTAAACAGATCAAGAAGTCCTCGACAACAACAAGAAGACCTGCTTCAACTATTATCATTTAACTTCTTGATGTTTTCATTAAAAGCTATTCTTCTGCACTAATTAAATATCTTGTTTACCCAGATATTTAATTCCTAAACCCGCAAACACAAGTCAATATTTTTGTACATGATCCATTGGGTATATTCCTTGTAATAGAACTAGTGGAAAACATAGTGCACTTTTAAATCCAAGGTTGACTTGGTGGTGGACGTAGCACTCTTTATAGTGTGAACCATCCCAAAATACTTGTGTTCTTCCTTTACAGCTTGTTTACTTTTGAAATGTTTATTATTTCGTTTATCTATATCCTTAACAGAAAACTTGAGTAACCAGTCAAGTCTACCAGTAGTCCTTAATCGGCAGACTTGAACCAGTTTCTTTGCAAGACTTTCGCTACTTCAATCTTTACAATAGATTGTAAGTGCTTGACAAAGAACTTACTTAAAAGTTTTTAAGTGTATAATAAGCTATTCAACTCCCCCCCTTCTAGCTTATTATTGTGCCATTTGGGACTCACAATTGGTATTAGGGCTTAACTCTTTGAAAACTAGTTTTTCCTAGATTAAACTCTTGAGAGATTCGATCCAATGACACACACACTACATGCTGCCTACATCAAATGCGAACCACGTCCCAATATTGGACGAAGGCTATTTCGATGTTTGGAAGGATAAGGTAATGCGTTTTATGAACTCCATTGACAACAGGTTATGGAAGTGCGTTATAGCAGGACAACACGTACTAATGAAGGCCAACTTTCTAGTCTCCATCGTTGGGAATTCTGTAGAAGTACCCAAAGAAGAATCAGAATGGACAGAGGACGGCAGAAAACTAGTAGAGCTAGATAGCAAAACAATCAACATCATTACTAGCTCTCTAGACACAAGCACGTACCAGCAAGTGATCCGATGTACTACTGCAAAAGAGATGTGGGAAGCTCTTGTGGAATACTTGGAAGGAGACCAAGACACAAGAGATAACATAAAATACAAATTCATCCAGCAGTTTGACTCCTTAAAAAAGGATCCGAAGGAAACATTGAGACAAGCATATGATCGCTTCAGTGAGGTAATTAATAGTTGTTTTTCTCTTGGTAAAAGGTAAAACCTATGACAAAAAGGAAATGAACATGAGGTTTCTAGGCTCTCTAGGTAGCTTGTGGCATGTTAAGACCACTGCCATGAAAGAATCCAAAAACTTAAACGAAATGACTCTCCGTAATCTTTACGCAAGTTTGAAGTTTATGAGCTCGAAGTAAATCAAGCTCTAGAGCAGGACAAACAGTTCAGAACTGTGTCCTTGCCAGCCATGGTTCAAGAAGAAATCACTATTGAACACAAACCTTCTACTTCCTCCAGTGAAAATGATTTTCTCTCAGACGAACAATTTGCTATGTTTGTTAAACGTTTTCAAAAGTTTGCAAAATATGGAAGGAAGGACACGCACCAGCAGCCTTTTAGGAAGACTGGTGAAAACTCATCTAAAGAAGAGCTTGTGTGTTACAATTGTAGAAAACCTGGTCACTTTGCCTCCAAATGTCCAAAGCCAAAATTTGAAGCATACCGAAGACCTACTTATAAAAAATTTCAAAAGCAAAAAGGTATGCTGGCTGAAGACATAGAAGATAAACATGTTGCTACATGGTTTGAAACTGATTCAGACGAGGAAGAGGACAATTGTGAGCAAGCTAACATATGCTTAATAGCTCATGATTTAGGTCCTAACTATGACTCTGAACATTAAGTCGAAGTCTCACCTAGTCCCTTGGACAAAAGTGAGATCAACTGTGAGAACTTCAGTAAGGAAGAACTTCTCAAGGATAATCAAGATAACAAATTCGTTTCATTTCTCAATGCATTAATGACACATATACAATGTAAAAATGTTGTCATTTTTGGAAAATATATTTTAACGAAAACTTTCTAAAAATCGTACTTTTCCTTTTATATATGTATAAATATCCTAATTATTAAAATTTTCAATAATTTTTTTTTGGGTGAAACGAATAAGTACGTGTAACTTTATTTGCATTAAATCGTTCGTTCCATAGAATGACAATTCCTCTTTGTACTTGTACAGTTGTACCCTAGTTTATGATCCAAGAATGCTTTTTAGGGTCAAACCTTTCGGTAGGTAACTCGACGTCACGTGGCTAAGTGATCTGGCATACAAATTACCAGTGTTCTAAAACTCTTCGTCTAGCTCCGCCTAGGTTCCGTCTAGGCGCTAGGCCCCTCTTTACCGCCGTGACTTTCTTAGTCGCCGCCTAATCGACCATGTCGACGCTTACGCCAAACCTCGCCGACCATAATTTAATTTTGTAGCTTTGATTTTGTGACATGCGGTGACCGGAGAAGGAAGGTGGGGCGAACTAGAGAAGGAATGAGGAGTGCTAATGGTGGGGTAGAGATGGAGGTAATGGGGGGAACTAGGGTAATATCTTTTTTTTTTGTTTTCAGTTCGAAACTTAGCTGGTTTATTGCTTTAGGGTTGTTGAGAATTGAGATTAATGGTAGATTTGTATATTTTTGTTCATTTTACAAATATAGACAAGTGTTTTATAAAATGACAAACATAAAAAAAAATTAAATTTGTAGTCAATGTGTTTGATCTTTGATGTAAATTATCAAAAAAATGGTAATTATGTTTTAATTCTAGGCCCTGATTACGCCCTGACTAGTCCCCTAGGCGCTAGGCTCTAGTGTGCCGCCTAGCGACCACCTAACGATTTTTAGAACCTTGCAAATTACACCCTCTACCTAATAAAATATGCTTTCTCCGTCCCTTAATTATTATTATTTTTTGTCCGCCTAAAAATAATTATCTTGTTTGATTTTTTTTTTCAGGACAACACTTTTATCATTTTATTCTTACTTTTTCATCATACTTTAATTATGAGTCACATACACATAGACTTTAAAGTAAATACACATCAAACTAATATTAGTAATCAAGTGAAAAATGTTTTTTTAAACTATGCGCCAAGTCAACCCAGACGATAATTTTAGGACGGACGGGGTAGTTTACTCGACATGTTAAACTTTTTTTAAAAAAGATTTTAGCTTTACTTGCTTGTATCTTTTTCTTATTGTACTAAGGCCCTGTTTGATATCACTTATGGAATGGTATTTATAACTTATGTTTCGAAGTAGTGTGTTTGATTTTAAAAGTTAAAAGCAAGCTAGATAAAGCATAACTCAATAAGTCATAAGCATTGCATTTTCTCTTTAAAAAGTGTAGTTAATAATAATAATAGTAATAATAGTAATAATAATAATAATAAAATAATAATATTAATAATAATATTAATAATAATAATAGCAATAATAATAATAATAATAATAATAATAATAATAATAATAATAATGATAATAATAATAATAATAATAATAATAATAGTACTAATAATAATAATAATAATAATAATAACAACAACAACAATAATAATAACAATAATAATAATAATAATATTAATAATAATAATAATATTAATAATAATACTAATAATATTAATAATAATAATAATAATAGTAATAATAATAATAATAATAATAATAATAATAATAATAATAATAATAATATTATTATTATTATTATTATCACTATTTTAACTTATTAATCAAACACACACACACTTACTTATGAAAGCTAATAAGCACTTTTAAAAAGCTAAATCAAACATCATCAGTCATTAGTCATCAGTCATAAGTAAAAATAAGTTATCATCATAAGAATAAGCGTTAAAAGCGCCCAAGTTTTGTTTGGTGGAGCGTTTAAAAATATATTACGTTTAAAACAACTAAAATTGGAGCGTTTTAAACGTTTATTTTAAAATATATTACGTTTAAAAATAACGTTTTGAAATAGATTTCCAAACGTGTTTACAAAAATAAAACTGCGTTTTGAAAATGCTGTATTTTTCAAAACGCTGCACCAAATGAGGCCTTAAATTATTACTTCCTTTGTTTCAAAATTATTGTCATGTTTGACCGACACATGGATTAAGGAAAAACAATTGAATTGATTATTAATATTGGTTTAATGTGTGGTCTCCTTTAAATCTCATGTGTATGCTGCTCATAATTAAAGTATGATGAAAAAGTAAGAGTAAAGTAGTAAAAACGTTTTTCTAAAAAAAGAAAGTTTCAAATAAGACAAATATACTCGGACGGACGAAAAAAAAAAGAAAATAAATAATTTTGGAACAGCGGGAATACTATTTTTAGCAATGAAACTATTTTTCAAATGAAAGTGGAAAGAAAAACCATTTTTCGGGGGGGACAAAGGGAGTAATTATACTCCATGATCAAAAGTTTACACTATTAGAGCAGGAACAACGATTCCACCAAATCAATCACAACTCAATAAAAACCAATAAATTAATTTATTTGCTTCAAAATCAAAAAAATGATTCCAAAAATGGAAAAAAAAAAACTCCAATCATACACATCAATGTGTACAATCATGCATATAGATATAGCTACAATTATGATTCCCTTATATCTCTTTCTACTAAATTTTGCCTCGTTTTTCTTAAAAGAGTTGGGCGAAGAGCATTGAAAGTTTGTCTAGAATCACATTAATCCAAAAATGAAATTTTCTTGGCTGGTAACTCATTCCACTTGTTCATAATCCAATGAATACTTGTTCTTGGCTATTGTACTATTACAACAATTAGAACAATTTTCACTTTAACATTGGAGGTTTGGTGACTATTATATACTTAATCCGGTTCCGAATAAAAATCTCAGTTTGAAAGTTAAATTTTTGTAAGAAAATGGTATTTTCAGTGTTCTAAAACTCTTCACCTAGGCGCTAGGCGCCTCTCCACCGCCGCCAGTTTCTTAGTCGCAGCCTAATCGGCCAAGTCGGTGCCTACGCCAAACTCCGCTAACCTTAATTTATTTTTGTAGCTTTGATTTTGTGGCGTACGGTGATCGGAAAAGGAAGGGGACGAACTGGAGAAGGAAGGGGAGTGGTAATGGTGAGGAAGAGAGAGGTAGAAAGAAAAGCGATTTGATTTTGTGGATATTCGGTGGGAGAGTGGATAGATTAAATGGTTAGATCTAGGAGGAAAGAGATTAGGAGGATGAAAAAAATGAGGAGGGTCGGTCTGCCGGAGAGAAAGAAGAAAAAAAAGAAAGGAAGAAAAAGGGGTTGTCGATCTGTTAGATAAAGCGAAGAAAGAAGAAAAAAAAAAGATGAAGAAGAAGAGGGTTGTCTCTGGACTCAAAATTTAGAATGATGAGAGACTAGAGAAGATATGTTAAACTATGGGTTCTAGGGGCAGTAAGTAGATGAAATAATATATATATATATATATATATATATATATATATATATATATATATATTTTAGTTCTAAACTTGACTGGTTTATTGGTATGGATTGTTGGGAATTGAGATTAGTGGTAGGTTTGTATATTTATGTTCATTTTACAAATATAGACTAATGTTTGATAAAATGACAAACATAAAAAATAAATAAATTTATAGTCAATGTTTTTGATATTTGATATAAATTATCAAAAAAATTGTAATTATACCATATTTTTTTTAGGCCCCGATTATGCCCGACTAGTGTGCCGCCTAATGATTTTTAGAACCTTGAGTATTTTTAGTAGTTCATTAGTACTAAAATGACATTTTTATACAATAATTTATTAAAGTGGACTTTTTTAATGAAACATCCAAAACTGAAATAGTAGACTTTTTGCACGAAAGTCAGGATTTTCTTGATCCTAGATCACCAGCCGTCATGGTAGAATTATTACTCTAAGATGTTATCGCTTACGTCATTGAAGAATTATTAAGATCTAAGATGTAATCGTTTATGTCATTGTATAATTATTGTTCTTAGACGTCATCACTTACGTCATTTGTATAGCTTGTAATTTGATGCTATATTATTTCTAAAATCCAAAATCATGAAACTGAAGTATAATTCTACACAAGGAAATGCCATGAACAATGATTGCTGGCCTAAGTGGCCTTACATGGATAAAGCTCGGATTCTAGCTGCAAGGCCAACTAGTGTCATACTAAATATGCTTTGCCCTATGTTCTATTTTTGGTGTGCTGTGGGAACATGGACACCTTTCTCCTACAGCCTTAACAAGGGCACGCCCACAGTTGTGTTCTTTTAGAAGCTTCAAAACAGCAACACGACCGTCGACCATAAGCGAACTTTGAGATGGTTATGGCCTTCCATCTTTACCAACGCAATGTTCTCTAACATCAGCTCGATGCAATGGGAAGCACTTACAGTCCAAAACAATGATCTGTGCTTTGTCCATCAATTGCTTGCCCACCGTCTCCATACTAGCCTGCCATAGACTATGCAACAATTTGAACCACGTTGTCTGTGCTCGTCCTTCAATTGCTTGCCCACCGTCTCCATACTGGCCTGCCATAGACTATGCAACAATTTGAACCACGTTATCTGTGCTCGTCCTTCAATTGCTTGCCCACCGCCTCCATACTGGCCTGCCATAGACTATGCAACAATTTGAACCACGTTGTCAAACCCTACCCTCATTCAGATATATATCGAAGTTCCAAGAAGCACTCACACATATCTTTTAGCAAATTCTTTACAGAAAAGTTTGGATCTAGGATTTTATATGATCTTAGACATTTATCCTCCAGTGTTTTCAGAACTGCGTCTGGACTAGGCACGTGAAAGTCAGATCCGGCAAGAGCAGAGTTACAGCTAAGAGAAATCTTAACCTCCCTTGACAAGGAGGACACAATCTCTATGTTAGCAGTAGCTTCATCAGCAATATTTGCAAGCTCGTAATTGTTTCTCATTTCACTAGAGGCTGGAATTCCATCAATTCTATCTTGTTCCTTGAAAGATTTGGATGTTGGGGACTCAGGACCACCTGCCTCTGTTATAGAATCATGTCCATTTGATGAATTTCCCCAGGGTAAGGACTCTGAAATTCACAAAGCAATCACCCACTTAAAGACAGTTGCATATGCATAACCAGCATATCTGTTGTCAAGTTATTAAATAATATATACTTCCAAAACACTCACAATTCAATCTCATCCATTTTCATCTCTTTAGCATAAAATGAGACAACTGGGTTTGATGAGTTTAATTTATGCACAGAACTTGGTTTTGACGAATTTAATTTATGCACAAAGGAATTGGGTTTATGGAATTGTTATGCGGGCAAGTCCAATGGTGGTACTTGCCAATAGGTATCAAAACCAAATTTTGAAACCTATTGGTTATTATTCATGGGTATCAAATGATCATCTCCAACCATAGGTACATGTATCAAAATGAAGGGTATTAAAATTAGGTGAGGTATCAAATGTGGATCAAATGATCATCTCCAACCATAGGTACATGTATCAAAATGAAGGGTATTAAAATTAGGTGAGGTATCAAATGTGATATCTTCCCTAATACCACACCTAAATTTAATACCTTTTACGAGAACCTAATACTTTTAGGTATGTATTAAATTTTGGTTTTGATCCCTACCATTAGACTTGCCCTAACGGGAAAGATTCAAAGGTCTGGTACTAAAGAAATTTTTTGATGAAAAAGACTAAATTACCCCTACATGTGAGATGTAGGTGCTAAATTTCTGTTAGTTTTCTGTATAGGGTTAGTGTACAGTTTTGGGATTGGTTGGAAGGGTGTTTTTCATATTTTTACCTAAAATGAACTAACATCTAAATTAAAGAGAATCATACATAGATACGGAAAAATGATTGAATTGATATAAGATTCTTACCAAGCTTGAAATGCTTTGAATAACGATTACTTTATCTACCACCTTGCATGCCAACAATATTCCAGGTCCACAACACTGTAAAACGAATTTAGTAAAACTATCAAATTATAATCAATTTCTATACAAATTTTACATAATCATCACAAAATCTAGCTGAAGATCTAATTAAAAGAAAATATATTCCAAAAAGTATATCAAAATTAAAAAACACTATATAAAACATTTTCAACCGATCGGGCTAAACAAAGAAAGAGAAATATGATCTAGTAATCTGCATGGCATGAGAAATTGTGTGTGTGTGAGAGAGAGAGATGAAATGGATTTATTAAAACTCTCAGATCATAATAAATTTATATGCCAATCTGATCAAGACATTGCGACTTTGCTCCTTACATAATCATCACGAGATCTAGATGATTAATTCAAGAGATCGAGATGAACAAAGAAAGAGAAACATGATCTAATAATCTGAATGTGTTTGTGTGTGTGTGTGAGAAAGAGAGAAAGAGAGAGAGAGAGAGATCATACTTGCAGCCAGAGAGGGGAGATCTGATTGAAGTGCGCCGGCGGCGGATGCACAAAATACATAAGAGTGGGAACGGCGGTGTGTGAGTGGGAACGAGGACGGATTTGGGAATTAGGGTAAATGAAAGAGCGCTAGTTAGGTTTACTTATACAGGTCTGTCTTTTTTAAAATTAACACTTTAGTACAAACAAAAACAGTAATTTTCAAATGGAGATCTATATAAACCTATAGATAGAGGAAAACTATTTTTGGAAAGTTTTTTGAAAGTGGGAGTGGTCATACGAGAGTCGTTTAGACGTTGGATGAACTTCGTTTCAGTTAGACTGTAATATTAGTTTTGATGAGTGTTGGATGTTTAGCAAAGCAAGTCGAGGTGACAATGATTAATTTAGATCTATCTAGTAGCAATAGGTAGGGATTCTCCAAAAATGTTGTTCAATTTTTATTTTATTTTTACAAATTGATCTATGTACCAATTAATGCATGTAACGGGTTACATGATACATCGATCACATGTTGGGGAACTCCCAAAGTTTCTATAGTTACATAACTTGTTCGAGACAATTTTCTCATGCAAAACGAGTCGAAGAAAATGAATCAATTGGAAAGGGATTTATAATTTCCAAATCCACTCTCAACACTACCGTGTTGGCTCGTAATTTGCTTAGCAACCATATCATACCAAGTTTTTATAGTACACTTGTCATTGCTAATTAGCCCCCAACAAGGAGTAACTTGGAAAACAAGCATACCTAGGAATGTAAACGTTACCCATATAAAGAATGTTATCACATGGCACCAAGGATGCGATTTTAGAGGTGTCTATTGTAACGCTGAGAATTTCCAAAATATAATTGCTAATGTGTGTGTGTATTTTATGTATTAACATGTTAAGTATGTGGTTGAATTTCAATGTGATATGTTAGTATGTTGGTGATTGAGTCGAATTCTATTTGATATTGTTGTTTGGGATATTTGGTAAGTTATAGTTAATTCCATATACCATTTGAATTCTCTTTCTGTAATTGAAAGCATTAGTAAGCCTTGGTTTTGGCTTGTTTGTATTTGGTTGGATTGAATGCATTGTTGGTTCAAACATGGTAAGTTTTGGTGTATTTTGCTGAACAAGGGGTAACGGGGTCACATTATAAGAATAAGAGTTACATAAGGCAGAAGAGACACACACAAGAGAGGGAGAGATAGACCACACTAAGTAATTTTCCCAACCTGATTGAGTTGGTGTTTGGCTCCTCTTTTTATTCATCAAAAGAACGAGAGATATATGGTTACATGATCTGTACATAGGGTAATGAAAGGTCCCTGTTACATGATCTGTACATGAGAAATAGGAGGGTCCTTATAGACTGATCAACACTATCATACCACTATTGACTAATTTACAAAAAAACAGGGAACTAGGAAAAAGAGTGAAGAAATACTGAATACAATTTACATGTTCACACCTCCCCCCCCCTTGCAAGCCAAGTGGAGTGGAACGAAGCTACATCTTGATTGAAAGAAGCTATATTCGAGGAAGAGCCAGACTCTTTGTGAAGATGTCCGCAAGTTGATCCCGAGTTGAGACATAATTGAGACGAAGAAATCCTCGCTGTTGTTGTTCACGTACGAGGTGATAGTCGATTCTATGTGACATGTTCATGCATGAAAAAATGGATTACGAGACATGTGAATAGCCGAGATGTTGTCACAAAATATCGAAGGAGCATGTAAATGTAACCCCAGTTCGCGATATAGAAAAGAAAACCATCGGAGTTCAGCTGTCGTAATAGCAAAAGCCTGATATTCAGCTTCGCTACTGGAGCGGTACATAGTAGACTATTTCTTGGCTATCCACGCAACTAGATTAGGTCTAATGAACACACAAGCTCCGGTAGTGGACTGCCGATCATCCGGTGAGCCTGCCCAATCGGCATCAGAAAAAGTTAACAAAGAGATATCTGGAGAAACCAAGAAGTGAACCCCAATTGAGATTGTACCCTTAATGAAGCGAAAGATCCGTTTTACAGCCTGTAAATGAGACGAACGTGGAGTGTGCATATACTGACATACTTGGTTAACTGCAAATGAGATATCCGGTCGAGTTAGTGTTAGATATTACAACCCACCCACCATACTACGATAGACAGTAGCTTTGGGTAGAGGGTCCCCGGTGGTGGAGTCTAAATAAGAACCTGTAATCATGGGGGTTTTAGCAAAGTGACACCCTTCCATGTTGAACTTTCGAAGAAGCTCTGAAGCATATCAGGACTAATTCAATCTGAGATGAGCTAGATTTAGTGCGGATGGCCTCAATACCCAAAAAAATATCCCAATGGACCAAGGAGACGGCTTTCGAAGGTATCATAGATTTGGTCTATTACCTTAGCAACATTAATAGAGGATGATCTCGTCACAATGATGTCATCAACGTAGACTAAGATTGTTTTAAGTGTACATACTTGACACTTGTGATTAGAGACTCATTATGGGCTATATATGTGATTTTGTGGTTATAGCAACAATATGCATAATTGTGTGAATTTAGTAGAGTTATATACCTACTTGAGATTGACAACTAAACATCTACTTGTGCATTACATACTTAAGTTTTTACTTTGATGGTGGGACGATACATCACCGTCATGAATTATGGGATTCGTGGTAGTGATAGATCGTCATACCGGAGATGGTTCACCCACGCCTCCACTGTTGACCACAGTGGGGAAGTAGCCCCCTTTGTCGTAACCAAAAGAGCGCATTGGCTAGTGCTATTTCCCGAGTAGAGAGCTCGATACTTTGATACACCAATCACAGGTATCTCAGGCACGATGCAGTTTAACATTTGTGATTGCATGAGCAACACAACGACATGGATTCGGTATCTTATCTATCCCTTATGTGGCTTACTACGAGCACTTATGTGACAACAAATTTTTAAATGGAACATGAGATCTATGTGACTCTGTTCATCTAGATTGTGCGATATCTAACAGATTTGATATGTATATACATATATGTATACACATGCTGACATTATGAAATCTATATGACTGTGAATTATATGGGAGACTTGGTATGGTTGTTTATATATATATATATATATATATATATATATATATATATTATTGAGACACTTAATATATGTACATATATATCCATATACATGATGATATTATGAATGATACATTCTAATCCTTTTGGTTTGTTTATGAACATGAAATTTCACCCTGGTTCAATTGGACGGTCTAGTAAATGAGAAAAAAAGGTTTCTTGTGGAGTATATAAAGTATACGACACATCTTCACGGATTCTCGGTGTAGTAACGCAATACCTTGATTTTTATAACAATGTATCATATTATATATGTTATATTGTTGTTTGTAGTAGCATATTGGGTCTTTATGACTCACTCCGTGCTTATTTTTCTAGTGTGCAGTTATTCGTTAGCCGTGTTGAGGCCGAGTAGATCCTGACTGTAGCAGTGCATAGTGGATCAATAGTTGAGTCGAGGTCATGTGGTTCGTGCTTGTCACAGTTGTCGTTCCTTCCTAGTTGTAGCTCACAGAGTCCAGATTCACTTTGTATTATTATTTGTCCTTCTTTTCTGTTGAGGACGACGTTGGGTGAAGTTATATAAACTTTATGGTCTGGTAGATTATATTCTTGGTCTTGTTGGATTATTTCTCTGTTACCGACTTATGTAGTCGAGTGGGTATACTTCATCTGATAGTATTTGTTTAGTTGTCTCACGGGCAAGCAGTAGCCTCGGGGCATTCGAAGGAAAGAGTAAGAAATTAGAAAAGGAAATAAAATCAAATCAAAAAATTAAATTTTGGACTAATGGTAAAATTTAAGGTGTTGGTGGTGGTGGTGGTGAGTCTATAAATGATGGGGTTGACAAAAGAAAGTGAAGGCTAAGAAATAAATTTTAAATTTCATTTTTTGGAGTAATGCTTTTTTTAGCGTTGAATTTAAATATCACACAAAGTATAACTAATTTTACATTATTTAAATAATTTTTTAATTAAAAAAATATATTAAATATTAAAAGGAAAACTAAATGATGAAATTATAACAAATCCCACTTTGCGCCACAAGCAAAAAGACCAAAATAATCCTCATGTACACGATTTTCCATCTTTATTTTTAATGCCCAAAGACGGGAGAGGACAAATAGAAAATTCATGTAGGAAAGTGAGACATCATATGTTGGGAATGACATTATTAGAGGTATATGAAAAATTGTAACTATAATAATACATTGGTTGGTGAGAATCAAGATATTAAGCAAATCTATAGCGTGCTTAGTAATTGCGTATGAATAAGCTAAGAGAAACGTGTTAAAGAAAGGTGATATAATGTCAAGAAGATAAAGAAAAATAGAGAATTTAGTTGACAAATCTGTGCGTTTTGTTAGAGAAGAAATTAAGTTAGAATCGATAGGAAAGTCGTTTGAAGAAAGTAGTTCCACTTAACGGAAGCTAAAGATATGTTATTTTTCTATTTTAGCAAGGCAAGGTGGACACGTTTCTTGGTGGTGGTGATAGTCGGCATTTGCGGGGATGGTAATGGTGGGGGCGATTTTAAGCATGAAAGTGGTGATTTATGTGGAATACGACATTAAATAAATGAGTAAGAAATTAAACAAAGAAATAAGATAAAATAAAAAAAATTGATTTATAGGCTAATAGTGTTATTTGAGGTGGTAGTGGTGGTAATGGTGATGGGTGTATGAATGATGGGTGTATAAATTAAATAAATTCTAAATTTAATTATTAAACAAATTAAAATAACAACATTGCTAGCCTTACAACTAATTTTATAATTTTCCTTACAACTAAACCTTCAAGCGCAAAAATGTTTTTGTTCAAAACAACTTTGCACTTCTTCAAAACATAGTTGTAAGGAATGTAGTATAATTAGTTTTAAGGTTAGCATTTTCCTTACCATTTCTCTGCATTCAAGCTCGTCTCTCTTTCCGATGAATTCGTCGATAACGGTTATGTGTTTTTTGTTAATCGCATGTTTTTACTAGGGTTTTCAGTAAGTATAGTATATACCCTTTGATTTCTACTTTAGGCGGGAGTTTTGCATGAGATAGAATGAGGAAGATCAGAGATGGAGTTTGGCTATAATCGAAGAAGGACGGCGCCAAAGTTGTGATAGGCGTGACCGAAGTGGGAAGGGTTTAGGCTGGAGATGACGGCTATTTTGGTGGAGCGAGAGATGGGCACTTGCACCGGGAGAAGAGGGAAGGAGAGTGTGTGAGATTAGAGTTTTTTACTTTTAATATATTTATCCCTAAAGCAGATAATGAAAATGTCATTTGTACTCGCACATGGAAGACCATGTGCTATTTAACGTGAATATTCTAGCGTCCATCACGGATAGGTTGAAAAATGGAAAAAAAAAAAAAAAGTAAAGTCAGATATCATTATGGAACAAACCTTAGGTTGGGGTACATTATACGATTTGGTAGATACCTTGGGGGAAATTGTAATTTGGTCATATAATTATTTTTGAATTATTGAAACAATTATTTATTATTATTTTTATTTAAAAACATTTTTTAAATACTAAATGGTTAATTATATAATAAAGTTATAACTAAATCTTATTTTCCACCCCTAGCAAAATGATCAAAATAATATTAATGTGACATGCACATATCATTTTCCGTACGTTACTATTTTTAACACCCATAGACGGGAGGGAGTAAAGTGGGACAAATAGAAAAATAAGGTATGAAAGTGGGACACTTCGTAGGTTGAGGTCAAATGTGAGATTTAGTGTGTAATTTTGGGGGCTAATCATATGTTTGCCCCGTCAAAATTAGTCCAAAATACACATTGTCCCCTAAGATATCCACCAAATCCACTTTGACTCTCAACGTAATTTTGTAGCATTTCCATATTCCATATCAAATTTGGTAATTGTGATGTAACGTGTGGTAATCGTAGTGATAAAAATGGTAGCGAATAATGTTTAAGATCGAGAATTTGCTCAATTCAAACCATAAACCATATCAATGGTGCCAAGGAGAAATTTGTTGGAGTTTAAGCTAGGGACGATGAAGACGGATTGAATCATGGCATGACGTGCCTCATCATTGTCGTATGCATCCGTGATGAATTCAAATATGAGTTTTGAAATTCATCGTGTATGCTTATGCATTGTGTTTGTGGCTTGGTCATTTAACATCGGCTGCGACAACTTTAATTTTTGTGGGTTTTTATTCATGGCGGCCTTGACCGACTGAATATGATCATCTTCTTGTGTTTTATCTCTCTCGACGATATGATTACGCACTATTTTTATTTATTTTTCTATAAAAAAATTTGAATAAAAGATTTAGACATTCTTGAGTTTTATCTCATTTAAAATTTAAATAAGATGTCATTGTTGGAGAAGAAGCAGAGAAAGCGTTGTCGGAGAATAAGAAAATGAAGTTTTTTTTGGGTAATAAAAGCACAGAAAACATTGTTAAAAATGACCAAAATGTCCTTCACGTGAAATACCATGTGCACCTTAATGTCATATTGGTAACCTTAGTAGTGTCTAGGGGGCAAACTAGAAAAAACTTATACAATGACATATGAAAATAACACAAAAGTTAGGTTAGGTGGTAAAATGAGACTTTATAGATACTTTGGGTGACTTTTGTATTTTAGAGTGTAAGTATATACTTTGGGATTGTCAGTTTGATTTCAATAAAACAATTTATTATTTTTTCAAAGAGAGTCATAAATTTAACAAACGACATAAGCTAAGTCTCCAACAACAATGTGCTTATCTAAGAAAGTAAGCTTGAATTGTTTTCAATTCCAACACCGATAAAAGTGAATGAATTCATGTTTGGTATTAAAAAAAGATTTAAAAATAACCAATAAAAAAGACAAATGTGTAGGATAAGTTGCAATATAATGACTAAAAGCTTACATTATAAATTACCGAAAAACAAAATATCGAAAAACCTAAACACACAATAACACAATTTATAAGTCTCAAAACTATAAAGACTAAAATACAAAAAGAATCCAATAATTAAAAGTAAACAAAAAAGTTAAGAAACTGACAAATCACTTTAAAAAACCATTAACACCACGTGCAACGCACGTGAACCTTACTAGTTTATCTGAAAATGTACGCCGCCTTTAACTTATATATGTTATGGGGGATAAGCTGCAGTTGTTTCCCCCTTGTAATTGAAGGGTAAATTTGAACGATGATTAGATTCAGTAGCCTATTTTAATGGAAAAGGTCTATCATGTGAGATTTGCCATGGTTGTTCTAATAGGGTAAAAAAGTTGATTGAAATTAGATTACATAGCCTCATTTGAGAAACAGGCGTGTCTTTTGAAAGGAGGGTGTACTTTCTAATTTTGGAAGTATGGTTCTCTTTCCGTCTTGCTGAACTCTGATTTTGAATTTTGCTTCAAAGCTGTCCTTGGATGTTGGCTGTGCTGTATTTCTATTGTATCTTGATTATATGTATGTATTGACTGACCAAGTAAATTTTTCATGCTTTACCCTCCCTCATTTTGTAGGCATGCTCAAAATCATTAGCTGCTGCTCTGCATATGAGCTACTAATCTAGTTAGTCAAGAATAGGGATGTATTGCCATTCTGGTTGTTCTTGAGAAGCAGTTAAAGCCGCATTTTTTTAGCTTTACATGATCAGTTATTATTATTATACTCCATCCGTGCAAAAAAAATATTATTGTCTTGCTTTTCTTTTTCGTTCTACTTTAGTTATGGGCCACATACACGTGAGCTTTAAACAAAACTACACATCAAACCACTATTAATAATCAAGTCAATTGGTTTTTCTTAATCCGTGTGTCGGGTTAAACCTAACAATAATTTTGGAACGGAGGTAGTATTAATTTTTGGACATGGCCATCTGTTATCAAGTTCACTTGCTTTGATTTATCATAGCTTGCAATGATTTTTTGCTGGCATATACATTTTCTAATTACTTTCCCTTCCCCTCATTGTACATGCATGCCCAAATTCATTATGGACAAGCCACTCATCTAATCAGTCAAAAATAGGAATTTATTGCCCTTCTTGCTTCTCTTGTTGGTTAGTTAATTTGTGCTTCCATCTTATTCAGTTTGTTATCACTATTATTATTATATAGATTTTTGGTTGTTTTACATTTTTCTTTAACACCAAATACTTTGGTAGCTACCATTAGCTTATACCAATAGGAATGCTCAAAAGAGACAAATCAGTTATTTTAAACTCAAACTCAAAAGAGACCAAGATATTTAAACTTACAGTTTCCGGCGGAGAGGGCGGCAAACAGGCGACGACAAACCAAACTGATTTTCAATTACACGTTTGTGCCTCCATCTAATTTTCAATAACCTAACCAAACCAAACTGATTTTCAATTACCAAACCAACCAGATTTTCAATAACCCAACGAAACTAATTTTGAATAACCAAACCAATCTCTCTACATATAAAAGTCAATGTTGTTTCTTACAAATTAATAGATGGACAAAAATAACCTTTCACCAAATAAATCACCCACTATTTAATTAAGGACAAAACAAGTAAATTTACCATGACAAAAAATAACGTTTGGACGAAAATAGCCCTAAATATAATAAATCACTCACCATTAATTAAGGTCAAACAAGTAAATTTGTCATATGCTAATTAATTCAATAAATAATCAAATAATAATTTGATCCTTTGACTTGTACATATTTTAAAGTTAGGTTCTACATTTTTGAATTCTACTTATTTCATCTTGTATTTTGATCTTCTTATAAGCTTCCCCCTCCTATCATTATCGTTATAAATGTCGTCCAATATTTTCTAAAATGACCAAAATACTCATACTCAGTCAAGAGACTAAAACATTATTCCGGAAAGACATTATTAGATGTATATGGAAAATTGTAATAATAGATTTATTGGTGAGTATCGAGATATTAAGCTAATATATATGTCGAGTGTTTAGTTATTACCCGTGAATAAGTTAATACAAAAGGGTTAAGAAAATATGTCATAATGTCAAGAAGATGAAAAAAATGAAGAATCAATTGACGAATCTATGCGTTTTGTTAGAAAAGAAAGCTAAAAGCTACCGTTTACTTCTTTGAATTTTCAGACTACTACAAGCAACCTAAAAAACTATTATATATATATTGGTCTCTAACGTATAGATATTACAAATAAAACTACTGTTAGTAATCACAAATAACTGGGTTCAACATATTTTACTTATTTTCATAATTGAGTTCCAAACCTCTAACTTCTTTTGGTCTGAACTTGCTTCCTCCTCTTCATAGGACCCGAGATAGTTACATGTGAGAATATCTCTATTCCCTACACTGGTTATCGACTTTCTTTTCTTCTATCGCAACTCTCTTTTAATTGAAAGAGACGATCACCGCCCGTCATCCTTTCAAATAGTCTCACCCTAAAATTAAATTATCTCTTCGCTTAGTAATTTGACACCGAAAGTGAATATGAACTAAGAAATAAGAACGTTCGAAGAGAGAAGTCCGACTAATTGAAAGCTAAAGAGATCCTATATCTCCATTTGAGCAAGGTGAGGTGAATGCATTTCTTAGTGGTGGTGATGATGGTGCTATCGACTATAAGGATGGTGGTGTTAGGGGTGGTGAACCTGGTGGTGGCGGCGATTATAGGGATGACAGTGATGAGTTAGATAAAATACATCATTGTGAGATTTTTAAATATCCATATGGGTTTCGATTTCAATTTGAAAATTCAAAAAAATTAATTTGGGTTTGTAAAAAGTGAAATTTAAAGTTGTGATGGTGGTGTATCTATAATTGATGGGTTTTGCCAATGAGTTACTTTGAAGGAAGGAGTAAGGAATTAGAAAAGGAAATAACCTAAATTTAAAAAAAATGGGTTTTTGGGTTAATGGTATTATTTGAGGTGGTAGTGGTGGTAATGGTAGTGAGTCTATCAAATGATGATTTGATGGAAGAAAGTGAAGGATAAGAAAATAAATTAAATTAATTCTAAATTTAATTTTTGGGAGTAATGCATTTTTTTAAATTTAAATTTAATATGAGAAAAATTATAAATACAACATTATTAATCTTGCAACTAATTTTATAACTTTCCTTACAACTAAGTCTTGAAAAAGGGCAAAAATATCTTTGTCCAAAATAACTTTACGTTTTTTCAAAGCTTAGTTGTAAGGAAAGTAGTATAATTAGCTGTAAAGATATCGTTTTCCTTATAAATATGTCAAATTACAATTTCCCCCCCCCCTAAAAAGTATCCACCAACATAGTGCACCCCAAGGTCCCCAACCTAAGGTTTGTCTCATAATGGTATCTAACGTTAATTTTTTTTCCCTATTTTTCACCATAACCGCAATAGCTGTTAGAAAAGTCACGTTAAATAACATGTGGTCTTCCACGTGTGGGGTATTGTTTTTGACATTTCCTTATGGACGTTAACTCAAGGGAAATATTATGAATTTGGTGTAAACTTTGGGGTGCTAAATGTATTTTAGCCTAATAAAATTTTAAATAAATTATAATTTTCTAAAAAATTATATAAATGTGTGTGAAAAGTTAAAATGTTTTAAAAAATATAGTGGGGTTCACCATTCCATTTTTTCCAGCTAAAAGAAATCTAGAAAAAAGACCCACAATTTTTTCAAATCTTCACTCCCAAAATAAAAATTAACCCAGTATTCGATTTGGATTTTGTCCACTCCTTCCAAATTTCTCTTTTGAATTTCTCTCTCTTAACCAGGAAGTAGATACTCATTTCCATTTCATTATCAATTTTCTTATCTTGATAATGAAAACAAAGTAATCGAAAGATATGAAAACTATTACCCATAGTTACCCGTCTCCATCTCGAATTTCCTGTATGAAATTGGATCCACCAACCTTCTCCGGTGAAACCCAACCACCACCGAAATCAATCAATTTCTCACCCCCCAATCATCCTCTTACATGGCTTTACCTTTATTTTCTCTCTCGTGATTCTTTAAATAATCCAACCTGATCGCTATGGCAGCTACTCGAGGTTGAAATCATCTAGAGCCAAAACTTCTTCAACACTTCTCAATTCTGATACTTTGTTTTAAGCCATTTACATGTCGATCATATGCTCAATTTTCTCCAGCGAAGTTGAAGAGTGTTTCAATAAAACCTTACTATTTCTCTTCATTCAAGCCCGTCTCTCCTTCTGATGAATTCATCGATAAGGGCTATGGGTTTTCTTTTAATCGCGTGTTTTTACAAGGGTTTCTAGTTAGTATACTCTATAGCCTATGATTTATACTTTAGGCGCCACTTTTGCAGGGGAGAGAATGAGGGAGATCGAAGATGGAGTTTGGCTAGAATTGAAGGAGGGCAAAGCTAGAATTGTGACAGGCTTGACCGGAGTAGGAAAGTATTGTGCTGAAGATGGCAGCTGCTTTGGCGGGGCTGGAGATGGTGACTATTACAGTAGAGCCAGAGATGGGAACCGGGAGAAGAGAGAATGATAGGGTGTTACATTGGGGCTTTTACTTTTAATATATTTACTCTTTAACTAGATAAGAGAAATGACATTTTTGCCCCACACGTGGAATACCATGTGCTATTTAACGTGAATTTTCTAACATCCATCACAGGTAGGGTTGAAAATGGGAAAAAAAATGTTACATTAAATATCATTATGAAACAAACCTTAGGTTGAGGTGCACTATGTGATTTGGTGGATACTTTATGAGGAAATGGAAATTTGGCCCTATAATTATTTTTGAATTATTGAAACAATTATTTATTATTTTCATTTAAAAACATATTTTAAATACTAAATGGTTAACTAAATAATGAAGTTATAATCAAATCTCATTTTGCACCCCAAGAAAAATGATCAAAATAATCTTCATGTGACATGCACATACCATTTTCCGTTACTATTTTAAATGTCCATAGACGGGAGGGGGCAAAGTGAGACAAATAGAAAAATAAGATATGAAAGTGAGACACTTCGTAGGTTGGGGTGCAATGTGAGATTTAGTGTGTAATTTTGGGAGCTAATCATATTTTGACACCATTGAAATTAGTCAAAATGCAATTTTCCCCTAAAGTATCCAACAAATCCACTTTGGCCCTCAACGTAGTTTTATAGCATTTTCATATTCCATATCAAATGTGGTGATTGGGATATCACATCCGGTAATCGTAGTGATAGACATGGTGGCGAATAGTGTTTAAGATTGAGAATTTGCTCCAATTAAACCATAAACAATATCAACGGTGCCAATGAAAAATTTGTTGGAGTTGAAGCTAGAGACGATGAAGACAAATTGAACCATGTCGTGTCTCATCATTATTGACGGGTTCAAATATGAGTTTTGAAATTCATGGTGTATGCTTGTGTATTGTGTGATATGAGAGAGAGGGAAAACTGAATTGTGGAGTTAGTCATTCAACATCGGTGACAATTTTAATTTTTTGTGAATTCTTATTTATGGTGGTCTTGACACATGAGTGTGATTATCTGATCTTGAGTTATATCTCTCAGATCTCTCTTGAGTTTTATCTCACTAAAAATTTATATAAGAGGTCATTGCTGGAGAAGAAGCAGAGAAAGTGTTGCCAAAAATATCCAAAATGCCCTACACATGAAATACCATGTGCACCTTACCTCAGATTGGTAACCTTTGTTGTGGCTAGGGGGAAAACTAGAAAAAAAGTTATAAAATGAGATATGAAAATGACATAAAACTTAGGTTGAGTGGTAAAATAAGACTTTATAGATACTTTGTGGGATTTTTGTATTTTTTAGTGTTAGTATATACTTTGGGGTTGAGAGTTTGATTTCTCTAACACAATATATTATTTTCTAAAGACAGTCTAAATTCTAGAAACGACATAATTAAGCAAAGTCTCCAATAACAATGTGTTAATCTAAGATAGTACGCTTGAATTGTTTTTAATTAACACTATTGAAAAAAAGAGATTTAAAAATAACCAACAAAAAGGACAAATGTGTAGGATAAGTTGTTAAACTATTACTAAAAGCAAACATTATAAATGACCGAAAAACAAAGTATCAGAAAAGCTATATAAGTCTTTTAAAAAATTGTAAGTAAACAAAAAATAATCACTTTTTAAAAAAATCAACACAATTATAAGTCTCAAAAATTGTAAAAATTAAAACACAAAAAGAATCAAATAATTAAAAGTAAACAAAAAAAAGAAGAAGGAATTAACAAATCACTTAAAAAAAACCATTAACACCTCGTGCGTTCACCACGTGCAATGCACGTGAATCTTACTAGTATATGAAAAACTCAAACAATTACAGATGTGAATTTGAAACTCAAATTAATGTAAAAGAGACGAAGAAAGAAAAACTTACAGATCCCGGCGGAGAGGGCATCGAACCGGTGGAGTATCTGGCGACGACAGGAGCTTCATTTATGGTGGAGTTTCTGTGGAGAACGACTGAGGCAGGAGGAGCCTCGATTCCGGGGGAGAGACAGAAGAAGCCCGATGAAGACATGTGGTTTTTTGGGGCTGCTTTACAACTACTTGAAGAAGCCCGATGATGGCGACGATGGCACAACAATAGCCGGGTAGGGGGATTAAGGAGTTGAAGGGTGAGGGATTAAGGGAAATCGATGGATTTTTTTGTGAAAGTATGTGTTGGATTACTCCTTGTTTGTGGGTTTTTGATGAGATGACCTGTTAGACCAACCAAAAACATTGGGCAAACAAACGGTATTAGTACGAAAATTGTGGACTATTCAATTTTATTACAAATGTACCCTACATAACAGAAATAGTTACATTCTATTTTTGTAGATAAGTTTTTGGCGGGAACTTTCTATTATTAGTAACTTTTTCCTTTTACACACACACACACACACACACACACATATATATATATGCCTTTGAGAAGAAAAAGAGTTGAGCCGAGAGAGTGAGACATGTGCAGACGCCAATCTTAATTAGTAACCATTTTCTTGGGGAGGGAACTCTCTATTGTAAGATTCCTCGTCATTCATAGCAAAATTGTTGTTTGATTCAGAGTAGATTAAACCACGTAATCTTGTGTTCTCTTTTGTTTGATTTCTTCTATCTTATTTTTGCTATTTTCCTCATATTATTTTCTTTCCAAATACTTGGTACTATTGTTTTTCGATCAGTCCGTTGTTACATCAAAGATAGAAACTTGAAATTTTTAATCCAGAATATCGTTGTTTTTATAACAAGAACAATTAAAAATATCTGAAAATATTTTATTACAAAAGAAAGACAATATTTGGCAAAAACTGGTGTACGACGGTTTTACGGATTTTTTTTTGTAAGACGGATCTTATTTACCCGACCCGCCGTGTATTGGTGGGTTGAGTTGGGAGAGAGTGAGACTCCGTCTTACGAATGAAGATCCGTAAGACGATCTTACATGAAACTTACTCCAATATTTTTAGATAAGTAAATATATGGAGTTCGATACTTATGGAATTGGAGCGCCGACAGAACTTTCGTTTGCAGGTGTAGAGTTTAAGCATCCCCAATAGTTGCTCTCCAAACTACTTTTCTAACACCTCGTTTTCTGTTCCATATACACTTTTTCAACACTCCAAAAAAGAATCCACTCCAACAAGCATTCTCAATACAACTCTCTGAAAACCTCAAATTTCAACTAACAAACATAAGAGTATTACCAATGCTAATGTGAATGTGAAAATAAATTTGGTATTACCTAGAATTTATACATTTTTTGAAAAAAAAAAAGTTTCGTCAATACAGCTGTGGATATGACGTGTCAATCAATTTTTTTCATACTGTGGATAACGATATCAATATTTCACATTTAACTTGAGGGTGTGGATACATCTTACTCAACATTGTTTAAAAAAAAAAACTCTTTTTCTATTGGTTGTTCCTTTATTTTATTTTTTAATTTTTTTTTCAAATTTCATTTTAGTGGTGTGACGCATTTCATATAAGATCAAATCCACATTTGCATTAAAGAGCTCTATTTTAATTGAATGTAAATGAAGATTATTTTTTTTGTCAAATATGATTGAGGGTGTTAATTATCAACGGCCACACGGGATAAAATATATGATTGCATTGGTGATGCTCTAACTATAAATTTATTTTCCATCTTTTTTTTTTATTTTTCCACCACAATTGGAATAAAATAGTTTATATTTTAAATTTATATTTTAGTAATTTCAATTAGCTTTCTAAAAATATATGCCCATCAAGGGGATTTACTTTTAAAATTTATATTTTAGTGATTCTTCATTTACTATTTGGAGATAGAGAGTTGGTTTGAGCTCCCAATGTGGGCTTAATTGAAGCTAAAAATCTTTAAAATAGGTTTTAGAGAGTTTGTAGTTGGTGTTGTTGTGTTGTGGTTGCTCTTATATTGATGATATATGGGTTTTGTCTATGGTATGGAAGTAAGATCTCATCATTATATTAATAATAAAAAAAGGTTGTCTATTAGGATATACTCCTACCGTGTCTACTGTTTTATTTTAAAATGTTTCACTTAAAGAATTCACTTATAAAAAAAATTTGTCTATAATCTTGATAACTTTTATGACTAACTTTAATACTAATTATATACTAGTGATCTAATTATATACTAGTGATGCTGCCGTGCGTTGCACGGTTTGTATACTGGTATAAAATTATATACTCTATTAAAGTTGAAGAATATACAATTAAAAAGTTTAATCTGAAAAAATAAAAAAAATTAATTAAAAGTAAAATTAAAGATAGATCACATAAATTTGAAAAAGTAATTATAAATTTATTTAGATGTATTTCCTTATTCAGAAAATGAAGGATTTGATGGAATTCAACCATCTTCCTCATTCGTTAAGTTAACAATTGATGATAGACATGTGCCTCTAAATGACAAAATTTGATAGAGATAACAGTTTCCGATATTTCGTACTAATGTAGTAGCTACAAAAAAAACGTTAGTTATTGAAAATATAAACATATAAAAATATATTTTATGTCCTTACATTCTCTTTCTTCTTCATACCTCGTTCTTCTTCTTTTTCATTTTGTGTTTGTGTGTATGATTAAAAATAAATTTACTTTTGTGTTTGTGCTACTGTGCATATACTGTTTGATGAAAGGTCTAAATAGAAATTTTTTGTTTTTAAATACCATTTTTGAAACTCGATGCATCAATTTTGAATCACAATGCATCATTTGTAAAATAATAACACGTGGTCTAACGTTAATTTTTTCCCCTATTTTTCACTATAACCACAACAGCTGTTAGAAAAGTCACGTTAAATAACACGTGGTCTTCCACGTGTGGGGTATTGTTTTTGACATTTCCTTGTGTACGTTAACTCGAGGGAAATATTATGAATTTGGTGTAAACTTTGGGGTGCTAAATGTATTTTAGCCTAATAAAAATTTAAATAAATTATAATTTTCTAAAAAATTATATAAATGTGTGTGGAAAGTTAAAATCTTTTAAAATATAGAGTGGGGTCCACCATTCCATTTTTTCCAGCTAAAAGAAATCTAGAAAAAAGACCCACAATTTTTTTTCAAATCTTCACTCCCAAAACAAAAATTAACCCAGAATCCGATCTGAGTTTTATCCACTCCTTCCAAATTTCTCTCTTAACTAGGAAGTAGATATGCATTTCCATTTCATTATCAATTTTCTTATCTTGATAATGAAAACAAAATAATTGAAAGATATGAAAACTATTACCCATAGTTACCCGTCTCCATCTCCAATTTCTTGTATGAAATTGGATCCACCAACCTTCTCCGGTGAAACCCAACCACCACCGAAATCAATCAATTTCTCACCCCACCTTCATCCTCTTACATGGCTTTACCTTTATTTTCTCTCTCCTAATTCTTTAAATAATCCAACCTGATCACTATGGCAGCTACTCGAGGTTGAAATCATCTAGAGCCAAAGCTTTTTCAACACTTCTGTGAGAACCCGAAACCTACTTGTATAACTTGTCTTCTATACTTGTTTAACATGATTAGAATGTGTTTAGCATGCTAGTAGTATCCCTAACATGTTTGACTTGATTGTATTCCTTGATCGAGTCGTAATTGTCGTATCAAACTCTTATTTCCTTGCATGCTCTAGTTTAGCTTGTTCTTGCTCGGACTTTGATCTTTTGGGACTTAGCCAAGACCTTGAGAGTCTTTTAACATTGTTTTAGGACCCTTAGTACTCATTCTAATGCTTCCTTGAGTTGTATATGCCTCATGTGCATTATACGTACGTTCAATTCTGGACCTGTTTGACCCAACGTTTGGCCTGAGGAATTGTTCTACTCTGCCACCCGAACATTTGGGGCATTGTTCGGCCCCATGAACCGAACAACCTGAAGAAGGTTCAGCCACCTCAGCCGAACAAGGAGGATTTCCAGCATGACGGGATTTTTTGCATTTCTGGTTGATTACACTTCTACCCTTACTAAACCTCTATCATTAGTGACCTTGATCGTTTGTATTAGAACCTTATTAGTCTAAGCTAAGCCTAATCAAGATTGTTAACCCTCTTTCCATCACTCATCTTGTGACAAGTGTATTCCACTAACTCTTAATCAAGCTGATTTCTCCTACTTCAGTTTTAAACTTTCTCTTTACGATTCATTTCTTCTCTTCTTCTTCCTTGGTCTGGAGAAAGTTTGTGCGTGAGAGTCTCGGTGAGATAGTGCATGAGGGTTTGGCTTCCAAGTGATTTCAAGACCCGCTTGCGATTCCGAGACAACCATTACGAAGCCGCCGTCGAGTAGATCGATTGTCACCGATTAGTTTTCTTGCTTCGTCTTTTGCTTGGCTTGAGGTAAGCTATCGATTTCCCTTAGGTTCATGCTAGAGATAACATGCTACCCCATCTTTCTTCCATTTCTTCCATGTCTAAATCCTTCTCTCCTTGACTTCTACCATGATATTGATTTGCTTTAGAGAGTACGAATTTCTGGAAATATTTGGGTAAGAACTTAGTTGCTTTGTTTGGACACTAAGCCTAGAAGTAAAAGTGTTCTACGCTATAATAGAAATAACTATTGTTCTCGGGTCATAGACTTTCGACCATTATTTGGAAATCGTGATTCTAGGGTTCCATAATTTGGGAACTTGAGTTTATTCTTAACTATGGTTATTATTTGGATTAATGACCTAGTCTAATCGATTCAATAACTTAGAAAAGAGTTTGAAATGCAAATATATAGTGTTTTAACTCTACTAGGTTGGATTTATAGAAATGACTCAACGGAGTCGACATTAGTGAGCTATTGAACAATACCGGCTCAATGATCAATCCCTACGACGTTATTACATGCGTTCCACTAGAAAACTAGTTCTAGACTCTTGAATTGGATTGACTATCATGCTTGTACTTACATGTCACAGTAAATGCCTACTTGACATATTGAGTTCGCTCTTGTCAAGCTCAACCTTGCTTGGTTATTGATGAGAATTATCTACTTGTCTTGAACGAGGTCGCTCTTGTCGAGCTCGTTCCATACTTGTTTATTTGTTGAGTATACATTACTTGGCATTTTCATGAGTCCAGCTGGCATACTTGCTCTCACACACACGCCTCCACTGTGGCCACAGTGGGGAAGTAGCTCTCTTTGGCCAACCAATACGCGTTCATTGAGTGACTATCCCGGGCATCTCCTCGGAAGATCGATGTATTTTTCACACCCATCGATACTTGCATGTTCCCGAAAGTGTTTGCCTTGCAGGAACTACATAGCGGCCCGGCTCTTCAAATATCCTTATACTATGCGAATTATTTCTTAACACTTATGTGCAATAATGTGCATCTTGAATACGTGATCTCTATGCTCGTATCAATGTCTTGTCTAATGTGTTGCATATCGTCATGTCATGCATGATTGATAGCTTACGAGTCTTAATAACTTACCCTTTCCCTTTTACTGTTTTTAGATCATAGCAGGACAGGTCCTTCTCGTTAAGGCTCGCGGTGCTCTTACTCCTTAGTTCTCTTTTGGTTCGGCTTTTGCGGTTGAAGAGGTGGTTTTACATGTCCTCTTCTATTCTTTTGCATTCTTTATTTTCCATCTTTTTTATTTTTATTTTTCCACCACAATTGGAATAAAATAGTTTATATTTTAAATTTATATTTTAGTAATTTCAATTAGCTTTCTAAAAATATATGCCCAACAAGGGGATTTACTTTTAAAATTTATATTTTAGTGATTCTTCATTTACTATTTGGAGATAGAGAGTTGGTTTGAGCTCCTACTGTGGGTTTAATTGAAGCTAAAAATCTTTAAAATAAGTTTTAGAGAGTTTGTAGTTGGTGTTGTTGTGATTGCTCTTATATTGATGATATATGGGTTTTGTCTCTGGTATGAAAGTAAGATCTCATCATTATATTAATAAAAAAATATGTTTTCTATTATGATATATTCCTATTGTGTTTATTGTTTTATTTTAAAATATTTCACTTAAAAAATTTAGTTATAAAAAAAATTATGTTTACAATCTTCATAACTTTTATGACCAACTTTAATATTAATTATATATACCTCAATTATTAAAATTTTCAAATATAATTTTCAAATGAATTACGTGTAACTTTATTTGCATTAAATCGTTCGTTCCATACTCCATAGAATGACAATTCCTCTTTGTACTTGTACCCTAGTTTATGATCCAAAAATGCTTTTTAGGGTCAAACGACATGAAATTCCGTACAACAAATATCATTCTCCAATAGGTAACTCGATGTCACGTGGCTAAGTGGTCTGGCATACAAATTACACCCTCAGCTTAATAAAAAATATTCTTACGGTTCTAAAACTATTATCTCGTTTTCTTTTTTCATTCGTTTAAAAATAATTATTTTATTTGAATTTTTTTTAGAATATTATTTTTATTATTTTATTTTTATTTTTTCATTATATTTTAATTATAAGTCATATACACATAAACTTTAAAGTAAATACACATCAAACTAATATTAATAATCAAGTCAAAAGTGTTTTTTTAAACAGTGCGCCAAGTCAATACAAATGATAATTTTAGGACGGACGGAGTAGTTTATTCGACATGTTAAACTTTTTTTTTAAAGATTTTAGCTTTACTTGCTTGTATCTTTTTCTTATTGTACTAAAATTATTACTTTATTCCGAAATTATTGTCATGTTTGACCGGCACGTGGATTAAGGAAAAAAATTGAATTGATTATTAATATTGATTTGATGTATAGTCTCCTTTAAATCTCATGTGTATGTGGCTCATAATTAGAATATGATGAAAAAATAAGAATAAAGTGTTAAAAGTGTTTTTCTAAATTTTTTTTCAAACAAGACAATTATATTGCGACGACCGGGGAAATTTTATTTTTTTGGTACAGAGGGAATACTATTTTTAGCGATGAAACCATTTTTCTGGAACAAATGAAAGAAGAACCATAAGGGTTGGGGGGGGGGACAAAGGTAGTAATTATATTCCATGATAAAAAGTTTACACTATTAGAGTAGGAACAATAATTCCACCAAACCAAATACAACTCAATAAAAATCAATAAATTAATTTATTTAATTTTTATTTGATTATTCACAATTAAAAAAAATTATTTCAACAGTGGAACAAATTTCAACACTTTGACATATTCCACCATCTTTACCTTGAAAATTGGTTTGGTGTTCAAATGAAGCAAATCAAGTCTCTATTTGTAGATAAAAATGTGCACTCTTTTTTTAAAAAAATATTTTTTGAATTGCAAAAATGCCAAAAAAAAAAGGGATAAAAATCAAAAAGTGGTGGATGATTTTGGTTTGAAATCAAACCAAATCAAATTTGATATGATTTTCATTTCTTTGATTCATCCGTTGGAACTTGGAAGTGATGATATGGGAATGATTTGTTAAGATTAATATGTTGTTTGTGCTCTTAGGTATGCCAGTAAAAAATCTAGAAATATATTAACGAATTTTTCTTAAAAGATAACTTAACAGTTGGGGCGAAGAGCATTGAAAGTTTGTCTAGAATCACATTAATCCAAAAATGAAATTTTCTTGGCTGGTAACTCATTCCACTTGTTCATAATCCAATGAATACTTGCTCTTGGCTATTGTACTATTACAACAATTAGAATAATTTTCACTTCAACATTGGAGGTTTGGTGACTATTATTCACTTCATCCGGTTCAGAATAAAAAGTCTCCGTTTGAAAGTCAATTTTTTTTAAGAAAATTGTATTTTCAGTGTTCTAAAACTCTCCGCCTAGGCGCTAGTCGCCTCTCCACCGTCGCCAGTTTTTTAGTCGCAGCATAATCGGCCAAGTCGGCGCCTACGCCAAACCCCGCCAACCTTAATTTATTTTTATAACTTTGATTTTGTGATGTGTGATGACCGAAGATGGAAGGGGGCGAACTGGAGAAGGAAGGGTGAGTGGTAATGGTGAGGAAGAGAGAGGTAGAAAGAAAAGCGATTTTATTTTGTGGATATTCGGTGGGAGAGGGGATAGATTAAATGGTTAGATCTAGGAGGAAAGAGATTAGGAGGAAAGAGATTGGAAGATGAAAAAATGAGGAGAGTCGGTCTGCCGGAGAGAAAGAAGAAAAAAAGAAAGGAAGAAAAAAGGGTTGCCGATCTGTTAGATAGAGTGAAGAAAGAAGAAAAAAAAGATGAAGAAGAAGGGGGCTGTCTCTGGACTTAAAATTTAGAATAGAAGATATGTTAAACCATGGGTTGTAAGAGCAGTAAGTAGATGAAGTTATATATATATATAGTTCTAAACTTGACTGACTTATTGCTATGGGGTTGTTGGGAATTGAGATTAGTGGTAGATTTGTATATTTCTGTTTATTTTACAAATATAGACTAATGTTTGATAAAATGACAAATATAAAAAAAATTAAATTTATAATCAATGTGTTTAATTTTTGATGTAAATTATCAAAAAAATGGTAATTATACCATAATTTTAGGCCCCGATTACGCCCCAACTAGTCCATTAGTCGCTAGTGTGCCGCCTAACGATTTTTAGAACGAGTATTTTTAGTAGTTCATTAGTACTAAAATGACATTTTTATACATTTTTTATTAAAGTTGACTTTTTAAATGAAAAAGTCCCAAAATGAAATAGTAGACTTTTTGCACGAAAGTTATGATTTTCTTTTGCACGAAAGTTAGGATTTTCTTGATCCTAGATCAAGAGCCGTCATGGTAGAATTATTGCTCTAAGATGTTATCGCTTACGTTATTAAAGAATTATTAAGATCGAAGATGTAATCGCTTATGTCATTGTATAATTATTGTTCTTAGACGTCATCACTTACGTCATTTGTATAGCTTGTAATTTGATGCTATATTATTTCTAAAATCCAAAATCATGAAACTGAAGTATAATTCTACACAAGGAAATGACATGAACAATGATTGCTGCCCTTACATGGATAAAGCTCGTATTCTAGCTGCAAGGCCAATTAGTGTCATACTATATATGCTTTGCCCTATGTTCTATTTTTGGTATGCTGTGGGAACATGGACACCTTTCTCCTACAGCCTTAACAAGGGCACGCCCACAGTTGTGATCTTTTAGAAGCTTCAAAACAGCAACACCACCGTCGACCATAAGCAAACTTTGAGATGGTTATGGCCTTCCATCTACCAATGCAATGTTCTCTAACATCAGCTTGATGCAATGGGAAGCACTTACAGTCCAAAACAATGATCTGTGCTCGTCCATCAATTGCTTGCCCACCGTCTCTATACTAGCCTGCCATAGACTATGCAACAATTTGAACCATGTTGTCTGTGCTCGTCCTTCAATTGCTTGCCCACCGTCTCCATACTGGCCTGCCATAGACTATGCAACAATTTGAACCACGTTATCTGTGCTTGTCCTTCAATTGCTTGCCCACCGTCTCCATACTGGCCTGCCATAGACTATGCAATAATTTGAACCACGTTGTCAAACCCTACCCTCCTTCAGATATATATCCAAGTTCCAAGAAGCACTCACACATATCTTTTAGCAGATTCTTTACAGAAAAGTTTGGATCTAGGATTTTATATCATCTCAGACATTTATCCTCCAGTGTTTTCAGAACTGCATCTGGACTAGGCACGTGAAAGTCAGATCCGGCAAGAGCAGAGTTACAGCTAAGAGAAATCTTAACCTCCCTTGACAAGGAGGACACAATCTCTATGTTAGCAGTAGCTTCATCAGCAATATTTGAAAGCTCGTAATTGTTTCTCTTTTCACTAGAGGCTGGAATTCCATCAATTCTATCTTGTTCCTTGAAAGATTTGGATGTTGGGGACTCAGGACCACCTGCCTCTGTTATAGAATCATGTCCATTTGATGAATTTCCCCAGGGTAAGGACACTGAAATTCACAAAGCAATCACCCACTTAAAGACAATTGCATATGCATAACCAGCATATCTGTTGTCAAGTTATTAAATAATATATACTTCCAAAACACTCACAATTCAATCTCATCCATTTTCATCTCTTTAGCATAAAATGAGACAATTGGGTTTGATGAGTTTAATTTATGCACAGAACTTGGTTTTGATGAATTTAATTTATGCACAAAGGAATTGGGTTTATGGAATTGTTATGCGGGCAAGTCCAATGGTGGTACTTGCCAATAGGTATCAAAACCAAATTTTGAAACCTATTGGTTATTATTCATTGGTATCAAATGATCATCTCCAACCATAGGTACATGTATCAAAATGAAGGGTATTAAAATTAGGTGAGGTATCAAATGTGGTATCTTCCCTAATACCACACCTAATTTTAATACCTTTTACTTTAATTATTGGAGAACCTAATACTTTTAGGTATGTATTAAATTTTGGTTTTGATCCCTACCATTTGACTTCCTAACGGGAAAGATTCAAAGGTCTGATACTAAAGAAATTTTTTGATGAAAAAGACTAAATTACCCCTACATGTGAGATGTAGGTGCTAAATTTCTGTTAGTTTTCTATATAGGGCTAGTGTACAGTTTTGGGATTGGTTGGAAGGGTGTTTTTCATATTTTTACCTAAAATGAACTAACATCTAAATTAAAGAGAATCATACATAGATACGGAAAAATGATTGAATTGATATAAGATTCTTACCAAGCTTGAAATGCTTTGAATAACGATTACTTTATCTACCACCTTGCATGCCAACAATATTCCAGGTCCACAACACTGTAAAACGAATTTAGTAAAACTATCAAATTATAATCAATTTCTATACAAATTTTACATAATCATCACAAAATCTAGCTGAAGATCTAATTAAAAGAAAATATATTCCAAAAAGTATATCAAAATTAAAAAACACTATATAAAACATTTTCAACCGATCGGGCTAAACAAAGAAAGAGAAATATGATCTAGTAATCTGCATGGAATGAGAGATTGTGTGTGTGTGTGTGAGAGAGATGAAATGGATTTATTAAAACTCTCAGATCATAATAAATTTATATGCCAATCCGATCAAGACATTGTGACTTTGCTCCATACATAATCATCACGAGATCTAGATGATTAATTCAACAGATCGAGATGAACAAGGAAAGAGAAACATGATCTAATAATCTGCATGTGTTTGTGTGTGTGTGTGAGAAAGAGAGAGAGAGAGAGAGATCATACTTGCAGCCGGAGAGGGGAGATCTGATTGAAGGGCGCCGGCGGCGGATGCACAAAATACATAAGAGTCGGAACGGCGGTGTGTGAGTGGGAGCGAGGAGGGATTTGAGAGTTAGGGTAAATGAAAGAGCGCTAGTTAGGTTTATTTATATAGGTCTGTCTTTTTTAAAATTAACACTTTAGTACAAACAAAAACAGTAATTTTCAAATGGAGATCTATATAAACCTATAGATAGAGGAAAACTATTTTTGGAAAGTTTTTTGTAAGTGGGAATGGTCATACGAGAGTCGTTTAGATGTTGGATGAACTTCGTTTCAGTTTGGCTGTAATATTAGTTTTGATGAGTGTTGGATGTTTAGCAAAGCAAGTCGAGGTGACGATGATTAATTTAGATCTATCTAGTAGCAATACGTAGGGATTCTCTAAAAATGTTGTTCAAAATTTTTATCCAAATCGATCTATGTACCAATTAATGCATGTAATGGGTTACATGATGCATCGATCACATGTTGGGGAACTCCCAAAGTTTCTATAGTTATGTAATTTGTTCGAGACAGTTTTCTCATGCAAAACGAGTCGAAGAAAATGAATCAATTGGAAAGGGATTTATAATTTCGAAATCCAATCTCAAACACTACCGTGTTGGCTCGTAATTTGCTTAGCAACCATATCATACCTAGTTTTTATAGTACACTTGTCATTGCTAATTAGCCCCCAACAAGGAGTAACTTGGAAAACAAGCATACCTAGGAATGTAAACGTTACCCATATAAAGAATGTTATCACATGGCACCAAGGATGCGATTTTAGAGGTGTCTATTGTAACGCTGAGAATTTCCAAAATATAATTGCTAATGTGTGTGTGTATTTTATGTATTAACATGTTAAGTATGTGGTTGAATTTCAATGTGATATGTTAGTATGTTGGTGATTGAGTCGAATTCTATTTGATATTGTTGTTTGGGATATTTGGTAAGTTATAGTTAATTCCATATACCATTTGAATTCTCTTTCTGTAATTGAAAGCATTAGTAAGCCTTGGTTTTGGCTTGTTTGTATTTGGTTGGATTGAATGCATTGTTGGTTCAAACATGGTAAGTTTTGGTGTATTTTGCTGAACAAGGGGTAACGGGGTCACATTATAAGAATAAGAGTTACATAAGGCAGAAGAGACACACACAAGAGAGGGAGAGATAGACCACACTAAGTAATTTTCCCAACCTGATTGAGTTGGTGTTTGGCTCCTCTTTTTATTCATCAAAAGAACGAGAGATATATGGTTACATGATCTGTACATAGGGAAATGAAAGGTCCCTGTTACATGATCTGTACATGAGAAATAGGAGGGTCCTTATAGACTGATCAACACTATCATACCACTATTGACTAATTTACAAAAAAACAGGGAACTAGGAAAAAGAGTGAAGAAATACTGAATACAATTTACATGTTCACACCTCCCCCCCCCTTGCAAGCCAAGTGGAGTGGAACGAAGGTACAGCTTGTTTGAAAGAAGCTATGTTCGAGGAAGAGCCAGACTCTTTGTGAAGATGTCCGCGAGTTGATCCCGAGTTGAGACATAATTGAGACGAAGAAATCCTCGCTGTTGTTGTTCACGTACGAGGTGATAGTCGATTCTATGTGACATGTTCATGCATGAAAAAATGGATTACGAGACATGTGAATAGCCGAGATGTTGTCACAAAATATCGAAGGAGCATGTAAATGTAACCCCAGTTCGCGATATAGAAAAGAAAACCATCGGAGTTCAGCTGTCGTAATAGCAAAAGCTCGATATTCGCTTGGCGGTACATAGTAGACTATTTCTTGGCTATCCACGCAACTAGATTAGGTCTATTGAACACACAAGCTCCGGTAGCGGACTACCGATCATCCGGTGAGCCTGCCTAATCGGCATCAAAAAAAGTCAACAAAGAGATATCTGGAGAAACCAAGAAGTGAACCCCAATTGAGATTGTACCCTTAATGAAGCGAAAGATCCGTTTTACATCCTGTAAATGAGACGGACGTGGAGTGTGCATATACTGACATACTTGGTTAACCGCAAATGAGATATCTGGTCAAGTTAGTGTTAGATATTACAACCCACCCACCATACTACGATAGACAGTAGCTTTGGGTAGAGGGTCCCCGGTGGTGGAGTCTAAATAAGAACCTGTAATCATGGGGGTTTTAGCAAAGTGACACCCTTCCATGTTGAACTTTCGAAGAGGCTCTGAAGCATATCAGGACTAATTCAATCTGAGATGAGCTAGATTTAGTGCGGATGGCCTCAATACCCAAAAAAATATCCCAATGGACCAAGGAGACGGCTTTCGAAGGTATCATAGATTTGGTCTATTACCTTAGCAACATTAATAAAGGATGATCTCGTCACAATGATGTCATCAACGTAGACTAAGATTGTTTTAAGTGTACATACTTGACACTTGTGATTAGAGACTCATTATGGGCTATATATGTGATTTTGTGGTTATAGGAACAATATGCATAATTGTGTGAATTTAGTAGAGTTATATACCTACTTGAGATTGACAACTAAACATCTACTTGTGCATTACATACTTAAGTTTTTACTTTGATGGTGGGACGATACATCACCGTCATGAATTATGGGATTCGTGGTAGTGATAGATTGTCATACCGGAGATGGTTCACACACGCCTCCACTGTTGACCACAGTGGGGAAGTAGCCCCCTTTGTCGTAACCAAAAGAGCGCATTGGTTAGTGCTATTTCCCGAGGAGAGAGCTCGATACTTTGATACACCAATCACATGTATCTCAGGCACGATGCAGTTTAACATTTGTGATTGCAGGAGCAACACAACGACATGGATTCGGTATATTATCTATCCCTTATGTGGCTTACTACGAGCACTTATGTGACAACAAATTTTTAAATGGAACATGAGATCTATGTGACTCTGTTCATCTAGATTGTGCGATATCTAACAGATTTGATATGTATATACATATATGTATACACATGCTGACATTATGAAATCTATATGACTGTGAATTTTATGGGAGACTTGGTATGGTTGTTTATATATATATATATATATATATATATATATATATATATATATATATATATATATATATTATTGAGACACTTAATATATATACATATATATCCATATACATGATGATATTATGAATGATACATTCTAATCCTTTTGGTTTGTTTATGAACATGAAATTTCACCCTGGTTCAATTGGACGGTCTAGTAAATGAGAAAAAAAGGTTTCTTGTGGAGTATATAAAGTATATGACACATCTTCACGGATTCTCGGTGTAGTAACGCAATACCTTGACTTTTATAACAATGTATCATATTATGTTATATTGTTGTTTGTAGTAGCATATTGGGTCTTTATGACTCACTCCGTGCTTATTTTTCTAGTGTGCAGTTATTCGTTAGCCGTGTTGAGGCCGAGTAGATCCTGACTGTAGCAGTACACAGTGGATCAATAGTTGAGTCGAGGTCATGTGGTTCGTGCTTGTCACAGTTGTCGTTCCTTCCTAGTTGTAGCTCACGGAGTCCAGATTCACTTTGTATTATTATTTGTCCTTCTTTTCTGTTCAGGACGACGTTGGGTGAAGTTATATAAACTTTATGGTCGGGTAGATTATATTCTTGGTCTTGTTGGATTATTTCTCTGTTACCGACTTATGTAGTCGAGTGGGTATACTTCATCTTATAGTATTTGTTTAGTTGTCTCACGGGCAAGCAGTAGCCTCGGGGCATTCAGTATTCTTGTTGTTGTTGTTGTTAACCCCGGTATGATTTAGCCGTTGGGTCATTGTTATATATCAGGTTGGTTCTTTGTTGAAACACCGACCTGAAGTGCCGATGGTTTGTTCTGTGTCTGCAATGTTGTGGCACGTGAGTTTTGTATTTCTCCTCATGAGACAATTGTCTCTCTTGGTTTCTTTTGGTATTGGTTTCGAGCCTAATAGCTCGAGGCTTCATTCCATTATTGCTTCCGCATATTCGATTTTTGTAATTCCATATTTTAGTACGACTTTACGTTCGTGTTTAGAGCTTGTTAGCTCGATTGTTCAACTTGCATCATTGTTTAGCAAGTGCTTGTCGTCTATTTGTTTTAGTTCCAACGGCACGACCTCGAGATTTTGTGTTGAAATCCAGGTCGGATCGTCATAGGTAGAGACATCGCTGATAAAAGCATCCTGAAGTGCACAAGATACTGGAGACTGAGCAAATGTTGGGCGATTAGACAGAGATCCAGGTAGTGTGGAAGCCAAAAGAGTTGAGGCCTGTAGAGAAGGGGGTGCCCAAGTCTTGAAAGACCACGTTAGGTAGAGCAGTCACATGTGTATGATCAAGAGCCGAGTCAGGATGACCCCACCATACTGAAGAACCCTCGGTTGAGTTGGATGTATTAATTAGTGGAATACACCGGTCCGGTCTTTGAATGAGTGGGCTGAGATGAGTTGCGAAGGTCAGATGTTGGACTAGCTGAAGTGGATTGGATTGTTGGCTGGCTTGTGGCCAGGAGGGCAACTTGTATGAGTACCACCACTTGCAAAGGGAAAACACAATTTGTCAAATAGAACGTGTCGAGAAATATATAACCGATTTGTACTCATGTCAAGACATCAATTGCCCATACGAAAACTGCCATATCCAAGGAATACACAAGGTTGAGACTTTGGCATCAATTTGTGTTTATTGTAAGGGACTAAATGAGGAAAACACAAACACCCAAATGTTTTGAGAAAACGGTAGACATGAATTCTTTTCAGTAACCTTTGATATGGGGATGTATATTTGAATTGACGCATCAGGAGGCGATTTATGAGAAAAACAGCAGTAGAAAATGCCTCAAGGTAGTATTTTTGGGGAACAGAAGATTGAGACATTAATCATAAACCCATTTCAACAATGTGCCTATGTTTACGCTTTACAACCCCATTTTGCTAAGGTGTATATGGACATGTAGACTGGTGGCGAATACCATACTGTTTGAGATAGGAAATAAATTATTTATTCATAAACTCACCCCCTTCATCTGCTTGAACGGTTTTAACAGTATGAACTGCAAAAATCATTCGAGACAATTGATTCCCGATTTCAGATTTAAAGGTAGCGAAAACAGATATAACATCTTATTTTTGAACTAAAGGAAAAATTCACACAAATCCAGAGTAATCATCAACGATACTTAAATAATATCGAAAACCAAAATTAGACACAATGGGAGAAGGTCCCCAGACATCCAGATGTAACAGATCTAACAGATGTGGAGAATGAAAAGTGCGAGAAAGAAATGGTAAGTTACATGACTTGCCCAACAGACAAACATGACACACACCTTTATTTTTAATAGGTCCGCTAACAGAAATCTTAACATGTTTAACCAAAGACTCAAAAATTTGAGATGACGGATGACCTAGGTGAGCATGCCAGGTAGATGACGAAGCACGTTCACCAATGAGCGCAAGGGGATTAATTTTGGTGGTAGAATCAAAACGTAACTTATATAGCCCATCAGAGCTACTGCTAGAAAGAATAGTCTGCTTCATTCGGCTGTCCTTCATACAAAAATCAAAACCGTCAAATTCAAAAAACAATCATTATCCAGAGTAGATTTACGAATAGAGAGTAAAGATTTATGCATGGAAGGAACACCTAGAACGTTACTTAAAAGAAATTTATGGTCACCATTACGAAAGGAAGACTGTCCAACACAAGAAATGGTCACACGAGCCCCATTAGCGACCATAACCGAGTCATTACCTTAGTATGGTTTGACATGAGAAAGAGTAGCTGGAGATAGACATATGGTTTGTACCACCAGAGTCAAGAATGAAGGAGGGAACCATAGTAGATGCATTATTCAATTGAGAAGAACTATGGGTGGGCTGCTGTGGGTTAGGATATGATGGATATGGTTGATAAGGGTATGTGTAAGGGGTGGGAGAAGATACTGGACTTGGATGGGCAGCATAGGCATACTTAGTTCGATCTTTGCATTGAGGGGCTAAATGTCCTGGCTTATTCACAACTGACATATGGTGGAGGAGTTAATGTGAACAAAGGGATTTGGAGGAATGTACTTAGGGATAGACTGATGGTGAGAAGGAAAATGATTTGCTTGGTACTGATTGGGAGGAGTTGGAAGGAGTCCACGTCCTTGACCCCTGCATTTGTTCTTCCACCATGTTCTTCCTTTTCTACGATATCTACCCCTATTACTACCGCCAGATTAGTGAGACTGTCCACTTTCTCCAGATTGGTAAGGTTGTCCAGATTAAGAAAAAGAGTTATGCTTATGATTGTGGCTAATGGTTGTTACTATAGCTATGGTAGAATTGAGAGAGAGATTAGAGAATTTTAATTGGAGATCCTCTTCTTGAAGAAGGTCTTGCAATTCATCAATGGAGATAACAGGTTTGTTGTTTTGGGTTGTGATGAATTCTTTGTAGGTTGGTCCTAAACCATTAAGAATCCTATGTTGAAGGTCGTCTTCCGAGACAATTTCCCCGGCTGTGGCTAAGGAATCGGCTAGACTGGTGGCACGAAGGAGGTAGTCATCAATAGCCATGTCGAGAGTACGAGTGAGAGAATTGAGCTTATCTCATAATTTCTGTATATGAACATGAGAGGTCCCGCTGAACCGTTTGGCTAGAATTTCCCACGTTTCGACTGTAGTCTCACATGGGTTAACACGGGGTTGGATTTTGGATGTGACTGTGGCTTTAATCCACCCAACAACTAAGCCAGATGCTTGAGAAAACAGTTCATGGTCTGGATTTTGGGTTACACCATCAGTGAGGTATTCAGAATGAGGATTTTTTATGACGACGGTATACATCAATCTGTGGGTTTGCAACACCGATTTGAAGAGGGAACTCCAATTCAAGTAATTATTGGCAGTGAGGTGACAATGACCCATGTAAGACTAAATGTTGAAAAACAAGGGAAGAGAGGTCGAGGTATTGGGAGGTTGTGTGGTAGAGGAGGACACTGCAGCCGTGGTTTTCAACGAATTGATTGAAGCATCTTCCATGGCTCGTAAGAAGCTCTAATACCATATAAGAATAAGAGTCACGCAAGGCGGAAGAGACACAGACAAGAAAGGGAGAGATAGACCACACTAAGTAATTTTCCCAACCTGATTGAGTTGGTGTTTGGCTCCTTTTTTTATAAATCAAAAGAACGAGATATATATGGTTACATGATCTGTCCATGGGGAAATGAAAGGTTCCTATTACATGATCTGTACATGGGAAATAGAAGGGTCCTTATAGACTGATCAACACTATCATACCACAATTGACTAATTTACAAAAAACAAGGAACTAGGAAAAAGTGTCATGAAATACTTAATACAATTTACACGTTCCCATGCATAACTATAGACAAAGCGACTCCATTTGAGGCTTCCAGAATTAGGTCAAGTCTGTCATTTAGGAGGTCGCGTTCTAAGGAATAAGGTGACTGCATCGTGTGGAAAGGCGGTCGCATTACAATGGTGAAGCGGCCGCTTCTCAGACTTAGAGAAGTAGGGGTGGTTAAGTCATCTGAGCGGTCGCGTTGTGTAGGGGAAGGCGACCGCGTTGTAGCCGGACGTGGTTGTGTTGAGGATAGAAGGCGACGGCATTGCTCCAAATTTAAGTTGTCCTTTTTAGTCACTTTGCATTTGATCAACTATGTATATAAACCATTTTGACTTGTTGTGAACGGAAAAGGCTCATTGTTTTCAGACAAAAACACACAAAACACACCTATTGAAGGTGAGACTTGGGAGAGAGATTTCTTGAGTTCTAGCTTGGATTTGGAGGGTCTAAGTTCATCATTTGCCGATTTTCTCTTCATTGAAGTTGTTCATCTTTCTTATAGCTATCATTTGAGCCGATTCAACCTTGCATGCATCAACTCCTTTGAATTCTTCATTTGGAGGTAGGGGGATTTTAACTTATAGATGTTCATTATTCATTAATTTCTACTTGTTGGAAATGATAATTGAGAAGTTATAATATGTTTTATGTTGAAATTATTGTCTATTTGTATAGTTGAGTTTTTGGTGAATTTCATGACCAATTGTTATTATAATTGTGAAAAATTGGTGTTAATGAAAAGCCTATATCTGTGATTAAATTCCAAGTTTATGTTGGGAAGTTTTATGTGAATACTTGTAATTGTGAAAAAATTGTTAGACCCGACGGGATTTAGCCCATCTTTTGTGACCTACGGGTTTAACTTAGAATAAACTAAATATTGGTTACGAACCTTAATTAATTATATTAGCCAAATAACATTATGGGCTTATATAATTTAGTCATCTAATATACTTAAAGTATATTAAATCTTAATAGGCCTAATAAATCTCTACACCTTGATGGACGGTGAGAGATCGATTACACTTTAGGGTTTGGTTCCACCTCTTATCTATTTAAAGTCTTTTGGGGATTAGGGTTTCTAACGTTCTTTTACCCTAACAGTTGTCTTCACAAAATACATACGTTCCATTGTATGTGAAATAGATAAGGGGGATGAAAACCAAAATCCACTTGAATTGAAGACTCTCGTTCCGCATTACAATTAATCGGATTCAATTACTTCGTACTAATGGCGTCAATTAGTTCCGGTATGTCTTCAATTTACGTTCATTATGCTTATGTGAAAAACACGATCCTTTTCTTGATTATGTATATAAGTCTTATGTAAATAAATGTTCTAACATTGTGGTATCAGAGCCTTGTTAATATTTTTACATAAACATAATGCTTTTATGGTTAAATTATAGCCCTTATTTTATCAAAAAAAAAAAAAAGTCAATTGATAATGAATGAGACTATGTGTTGTTGTATGAATTACGGAAACCTTTTTTTTTTTTGGCTTTCCTTTTGACATCGAAGCGTTGATCTATAATGAATTCTGTGATTTCATTATTTAATTGATTTGATGATGTTATTTTTTTTAAATTAAGCACAATGGATAGATGATTCCATAAAATCTGTTTGGATACATATTGTTCATATATATATGGATACTAGCTTGATGGGTCACGTATGAACCTCATGAATATGTAAAGCTGTTCACAAAAGTTAAATTGCCAAAAACGTTTAATTTTTATTTTGCAATGGAAGCCGTGTCAGATGGATGAAATAATTACATTCGTTCAACTACAATACCTCATGATTTCAATTGATAACCTTCTGATGAATTGCAGAAATTGTTGGTTTATTTTACTTTGCAATTTATATATATATATATATATATATATATATATATATATATATATATATATATATATATATATATAATTATGAGCATGGAAAATCTCTCGTTTATTTTGTGTGCTTTAATTGGTATTTGTGATTCTTGTTTGTTTGAAAATTGGACAGCCCAACGGAAGTTCATTTTTAGACAAATTAAGCTAACACTAAAATCACCTCATGAGATATTCATTAATTTAAAATATAAATCAGCCCAACGGAAGATTCGTGTTTTTGGTTATTGAATAGAATGAAACGAAAATACAAAGTTGCATGACTTGAATTATTTCAGCCCAACGGTGATGTAATTTTTAAGTGGCTTCAACTGTTCATGATTTTCCTAATGATTTAAAGAGATATCACTTGTATGTTGATAGTCGGCCCAACGGAAGGCTATTGATGATACCTTAGGTTTCAGAATAAAAAGCTTTTTGTGTTTTTTACCTTTTTATAGATAAACTGCTTATTTTTAGTTTATTTGAACATTAATGATTTGTTATTGTATTTTGTGGATTTCTCTTAAGGTCGTAATTTAGATGATTGTTTTTGTTTTCCTTCAGCATTTAATCCTACAGCTACCATTACGAGTTGTCTTTCCTCTATTGAATCCTTGAGTGGTACAGACTTTGCCTCGTGGAAAGAGTAGATTGGCATTATTCTTGGAGTTTCTGATTTGGATTATGCCTTATGTGTGAACGCCCCTCCACCAATTACGACTGAAAGCACTGCTGAGGCTAAAGCTGCTTCAGAGGCGTGGGAGCGTTCCAATCGCATATCCCTATTGATTATGAAAGGTTCCATTAGCACCGCTATTCGCGGAGCAATTCCTGATTCTAATAATGCTAAGGAGTATCTTGCTCATATTGAAGAACAATTTATGGGTTCTTCAAAGGCACTAGCTACAACTCTTATCACAAAGATGGTCATGCTTAAGTATGATGGTGTGAGTGGTGTACGTGAGCACATTATGAAGATGAGTGACATGGCTGCTCAACTTAAAGCAATGGACATGGAAATCTCTGAAGGTTTTTCACTCATTTCATTTATGACTTCTCTTCCGGCGCAGTTTGGCCAATTTAAGGTAAACTATAATTCGCTGAAAGTGAAATGGAAGATGAGTGAGCTAATGAGCATGTGTGCTCAAGAAGAAGAAAGACTTAAATCCGAGAGGATTGAAAGTGCCCATATCACTACATCTGGACCATCTAAAGGAAAAGAAAAGACTTATGCCAAAAGTAACAAGAAATGTGACAAGAGTATTTCTACCACTAAAGCAGACAAGGCAAACTCTTCTTCTGCAAAAGACCTTGGCAACATCAAGTGTCGCTTTTGTAGAGAGAAAGGGCATATGAGGAGGGATTGCACTAAATTTCGTGAGTGGCTCGAGAAGAAAGGTAGTTCACCAATTAATGTTTGTTATGAATCTTTTACGATTAATGTTCCTTTAAACACATAGTGGATTGATACTGGTACAACTGTGCATGCTACTAATTCATTGCAGGGATTCCTTTCCGTGAAGAAACTAAATAAAGGAGATCGACATGTAATAGTAGGAAATGGAGAGAAAGCTCAAGTTGAAGCTGTTGGAACTCTCCGTTTAGTCCGAGAGAGTGGTTTCAATTTGGATTTAGTTGATACTGTTTATGTTCCCAGTATGACTAGAAACCTTATTTCTGTTTCTAAACTTGACGCTTATGGTTTTTCGTTTAAGTTTGAGAATAAAGGCTTCTCTCTTTCTTTTTACTCTGAAGTTGCCGGTTCTGGTTTGTTAGAGGGAAACCTCTACAAATTATGTTTAGATCATTCGTTTTCTGAATCCTTAGAATCAATGAATGTGAATGATATAGTTGTTCCAATTGGTATTAAGAGAAAACTAAAGGATGACAATTCCTCTAGATTATGGCATGAACGTTTAGGCCACATATCTATGAGAAGAATGGAGCGACTCATAAAGGAAGGAGTTCTTCATCCTTTAGATTTCTCAGATTTTGGCACATGTGTTGAATGCATTAAAGGAAAATTTGTAAAAGGTATTAAACGTGAAGCTACCCGGAGTACTGGACTTTTAAAAATTATTCACACTGATATTTGTGGACCTTTTACTACTCTGGGTATTGGTGGACATAAGTACTTCATTACCTTTATTGACGACTTTTCACGATATGGTTATGTCTACCTCATTCATGATAAATCTGAGGCCCTAGATGTATTTAAGGTCTACAAAGCTGAGGTTGAAAATCAACTTGACCTTAAAATTAAAATTGTAAGATCCGATAGAGGAGGAGAATATTATGGAAAATTCTTTGATTTGGGTCAACACCCTGGACCTTTTACCTTGTTTTTGAAAGAAAATGGTATCATTGGTGAATATGCAATGCCGGGTACACCCCAGCAAAATGGTGTTGCAGAAAGACGTAATCGTACCCTCATGGACATGATACGAAGTATGATATGTCGTTCTACTCTACCCGAGTCTCTATGGGTTGAGGCTCTCAAAACAGTTGTGCATATACTCAATAGAGTTCCTAGTAAGTCCGTGCCTAAAACGCCTTACGAATTATGGACACAAAGGAAACCTAGTTTGGGTTGCATGTATGGGGATGTCATGCAGAGGCTAAAATCTTCATCCCACATATTAAGAAACTCAATCCTAAAACCATAAGTTGTTACTTTATAGGCTACCCTGAACGATCAAAGGGTTTTCGTTTTTACTGTCCATCTCATACCACTAGAATTGTTGAAACAAGGTATGCATAATTTTTAGAAACTGCTGGTTATAGTGGGAGTACACCAAGAAAAATAGATATAGAGGAAATTCAAGAACATGTTTCTATTGAGAATGTTGTAGCACCAGTACCTTCTAATGAGGATCAAATCTTAGATCCTATTGAGAATGTTGATTCACTTGAGATTGTACCTAATGTTGAACCCCACATTAATGAGCCTAATGAACCTCATGCTAATGAACAACCTCTTCGAAGGTCAGAGAGGGCTAGAAAACCAAATAGATCTGATGATTTTGTATACCTTGATAAGGTTGACTATGATCTTGGCATTGGAAATGATCCTAAGTTCTTCCAAGAAGCCCTTAAAAGTGACCATTCAACTCAGTGGCTTGATGCCATGAATGATAAGTTAGAATCAATGAAGAAAAATGATGTCTGGGATCTCGTTGAGTTGCCTGAAGGAGCCTAAGTTGTAGTCTGTAGATGGGTCTATAAAACTAAGCTTGACTCTAAAGGCAATGTTGAACGATATAAAGCTAGACTGGTTGCTAAAGGATTCACTCAAAGGGAAGGCATGGATTATTTTGAAACTTTTTCACCGGTGTCGAAAAAGGATTCTTTTCGTATAGTCATGGCCCTTGTAGCTCATTACGATTTAGAGTTACATCATATGGATGTTAAAACTGCATTCCTTCATGGTGACTTGTTTCCTAAAGTCTTTATGAGACAACCTCAAGGTTTTGAGGTTGAGGGCAAGGAACACATGGTATTTGAGTTAAAGAAATCCATTTATGGTCTAAAACAAGCCTCAAGACAATGGTACTTGAAATTTCATGATGTGATTAGTAAATTCGGATTTATTGAGAATGTTGTGGATCAATGTATATACCTAAAGGTTAGTGGGAGAAAATTTATCATCCTAGTCATGTATGTTGATGATATTTTGCTTGCAAGTAGTGATAAAGACATGTTACATGAGACCGAATCTTTTCTTTCAAAGAATTTTGATATGAAAGATCTTGGTGAAGCCACTTATGTCTTGGGCATTGGGATTCACCGTGATAGGTCTCAGGGTATTTTGGGTTTATCTCAAAAGGCTTATATTGATAAAGTACTCAAAAAGTTCAACATGCACGCTTGTTCTCCCATTGTTGCCCCTGTTGTTAAGGGTGACAAATTTAGTCTCCTACAATGTCCTAGGAACCAACTTGAGCTTGATGTAATGGAGCACATTCCTTATGCTTCTGCAGTTGGGAGTATAATGTATGCTCAAGTTTGTACTCGCCAGATTTAGCGTACACAGCTGGTATGCTTGGACGTTATCAGATAAACCCAGGAATGGGTTACTGGAAAGCAACCAAGAAAGTAATGCGCTACTTACAAGTTACAAGATACCAAAGACATTATGCTTACCTACAGAAAAAACAGATAGCCTTGAAGTTATTGGCTATTCTTATTCTGATTATGCTGGATGCAACGATACCAAGAAATCCACGCCAGGTTACATTTTCATGCTTGCTGGAGGACCAGTTTCATGGAAGAGTGTCAAGCAATCATTAACGACTTCTTCCACTATGGAGGCAGAGTTCGTAGCATGTTATAAGGCTACTTGTCACTGTGTTTGGTTGAAGAATTTCGTTACAGGACTTAGAGTGGTTGATATCATATCTAGACCACTTTTGATATATTGTGATAATCAAGCTGCTGTTTTCTTTGCCAAGAACAACAAGTCAAGCGGTGCTACAAAACACATCGATATCAAGTATCTTGTTGTGAGGGAAAGAGTTCATGATCAAGTAGTATCTATTCAGCACATTAGTACATCCGCTATGCTAGCGGATCCCATGACGAAAGGCTTACCACCCAATCTTTTTCGAAAACATGTTGCTAGCATGGGTTCGGTAGAAAGTTTTTCCTTTTAGATAATGGGTTACTGCTATAAAACTATTTTGTAAGCGATCACTTTATGTTTTCTTGATTTTAGACATCATGACTAATGGTTAGTTACTTCTTATTTAAAGTGCACATTTGAGGTTTATGAAACTAACACTTAAGTTGAACCTCATGAACATGGTTGTATCGTTATTTTTTATGAAACAATTAGATATTTGTTCATGCTATTAAGGTATTTGACTGTCATGTTTTATTAAGATATTGTGATTATAACCGAAGGATGGTTGTGTGACAATAATGGACACATATACTGCTTTCGATTTGATTATAGTATTTTGTAGAATATGACCTAACTTAAGAGATGATAGTTCATTCTTATTAAACAAAACTTATGAGGTTATTCTAAGTATAACCTTGGTCAAGTGGGAGAATGTTAGACCCGACGGGGTTTAGCCCATGTTTTGTGACCTACGGGTTTAACTTAGAATAAAATAAATATTGGTTACGAACCTTAATTAATTATATTAGCCAAATAACATTATGAGCTTATATAATTTAGTCATCTAATATACTTAAAGTATATTAAATCTTAATAGGCCCAATAAATCTCTACACCTTGATGGACGGTGGGAGATTGATTACACTTTAGGGTTTGGTTCCACCTCTTATCTATTTAAAGTCTTTTGGGGATTAGGGTTTCTAACGTTCTTTTACCCTAACAGTTGTCTCCACAAAATACATACGTTGCATGTGAAATAGATAAGGGGGTGAAAACAAAAATCCACTTGAATTGAAGACTCTCGTTCCGCATTACAATTAATCGGATTCAATTACTTCGTACTAATGGCATCAATTGGTTCCGGTATGTCTTCAATTTATGTTCATTATGCTTATGTGAAAAACACGATCTTGTTCTTGATTATGTATACAAGTCTTATGTAAATAAATGTTCTAACAAAAATACATCGGGAATTTAATTGAATAACACGAGACAATGTGAATAGTTTAATTAGTAGGTAACAATGATTTTACTTGATAAGTCATTGTATCCTAGAATTGTGAAATTGTGAATTTGAGAAATTTAGAACAAAGTACTATTTGAAAATCAGTCATGGGAAATTTGTGAATCAAAAAATAACCATGACTTTGTGATAAACACCTTGCGTACTTTAAGTACCCGTTAAACGTCAAATGTTACGCTAATAGGAGCACATGGTGGAGCACATAGCGGTTAGCAGCGGAGTTTGGCTTAAACCCCTCAGTCACAGCCATGACTGAGGTTAAGGTTACCCCAGCTCATAGCACGATCTTATGTTGGATACACACATAACATTTATAAGTTCATCTGAACCCTATTGAGTTTCTACTCATCCCGTCTTATAGTGGTGGTTCATATTTTTGGGGTAGCTTCCGCAGTTGCTTTATATCGTCCTTTTGAGTTGTACTGAAATACATGTAGTCTTTTCTTAGGTTGTATTTATTTGAGATCTTTTGTAAAACATTTTGAGTCGTTTTGACTCCGTTTATATTCCAGTATTATCTGTTGAGAAAATGTTTAATTATTTATTATTTCAGTATATGTCGTGTTTGTTTGGTGGTTGGTTTGCGTCCCGAACTGGGCCAGGTGGGGCAGGTTTGGGGCGTGACATCTATCCTCCCATCTACAATGATAGTTGACACACTCTCAAAGGGATTATGTTATTTGGAGCAGTAGCTCCAATACCACACCTCCAATCTTCCCAGATATTGACTTTAGATCCATTCTGCTATTTCCACCTAGTGCATTTGTTGACCCAGATTTTATTATCCAAAATACCCCTCCAAATGTAGGAATAGTTTTGAATAATCTTACAATCTATTGGCATGGCATTACCCTTTCTTTTCACGAGTATTTTTATTAAAAATTATCATTATGAAAGATCGGCGTTTGTTGACATAATATATGCGTTTGTTGATTTTGAGATTAATTGATATAGTGTATAAATGTAGATTCTTAAAAAGAATTTAATAATTGAATATAGGCCAATAACTCATTAATAATTGAATATAGGCCAATATATCAGCCTACATGGGTGTGCTTTTCTTAGCCTCTCAATATAAACACGTCTTCCTTCACTATCAACTCCATGGACTATGGTACTCTTAGAGGTAATTCTGCAAGACTTCTTCTAGCTTTTCAAATTCAAAGTCCTAAGTACAAGCATTCAATCAATTTGGGGGTTAGATTATATGTACAAGTTATATTTCACCACTTTATCATGTAATTCTTTTACAAATTCAGGTTTTCATTTGTATTTGTTTTTACTGTAATGTTGGTTAGTTCTGCACTATGTTTAATATTTATCAGCAATTGTAGTTCTTTGTAAGTTATTAATCTTAAGCCCTAGATCTTGGACTTCATGATAATCACAATAGCATACAAAATACCCTTAATTAAAATACCTGATGAAGACATGTTGCTTCTAGTAATTTGTCCTTGATCTGAAATCTGCAGTATAATATAGAAACAGAAGCGGAATATGGTTTGTCCCTTCTGGCCTAAAACCCTAATGAGTTGATTTAACGTAATAGATGAATATGATGGGTATTACATCTCTTTTATAGGCAAAGGGAGGACCAAATTCCTATTAGGGTTTTAATCTCAACCGTTCATCAAGGTAGAGTTTATTTAGGAAACTAACCCCTGTTACAAACCAAATTTATTGTAATTTAGTAATTTCAAATCAATCGTGATTCTCACTATTGACCATATAAGGAATTTCTTAACCCGTAAGAAATAAATCTTACAGTCTTCCACTTGGTCAAAGTGATAATCCTTTAATGGTTAATCTTGGAAACATAAGGCGCGCATAATTACTAAATTAATAATTTGATGGTTAACATAATACCTTCGCAAAACAAGCTATCCATGAGAGTCATAGCGGTTCCATATTATCAAGTTTTCAACATGGTTTCATCCATGTACTACAGTATAAATAACTTAATTTACTAGGCCTTTTTAGCAAGGGTATAAATAAGGGTCCAATAATGTTCTTTCTTCAAGAACTATTTCTGTTATCAATTATCCATTCACATAAAGTATACAAAATATGGATACAAAAATGAAATTCAGAATGTCATAAATAAGAGCTCAATAGAAGTTCAATGTATAAGCATAACAAACGATAAATTAATAATCAGTCACTCTCTCTACACCCATACTTGAAGTATGTTCATGAAAAGTCTTAGGAGGTAACCCCTTCGTAAGTGCATCTGCAACCATTAGTGTTGTGCTTATATGCTCAATGAACAACAGTTTCTTTTGAATTGCTTGCTTTACCGATATATACTTAAGGTCCATGTGTTTTGTACCTTTAGAGTATCTATCATGCTTAGAGAAAAATACTTCTGCGACATTATCACAATAGAGTTTCAATGGTCTAGAGACAAAATTCAAGTCTCTAAATCTTGAGATGAAATTTTGCAGCCATAGGCAATGATTTGTAGCTTCAAAGCAAACTACAAATTCAACTTCCATCGTGGAATTAGCAATAATAGACTATTTTGCACTTTTCCATGAGATTGCTCCTCCAGCTAGTAGAAAAACATAACCAAAAGTGCTCTTTAGAGTGTCTTTGCATCCAACATAATCGGAATTTGAATAGCCAACCAACTATAATTGATCTAACTTCTTGAATGTAAGACAATAATCCTTCGTACCCTGTAAGTATCTCAAAACTTTCTTTCCAGCTCTCCAATGATCAATTCCTGGATTTATTTGGTATCTTCCCAGCATACCAACAACAAAGCTGATGTCAGGCCTCGTGCAAACTTGTGCATACATCAAACTTCCTACTAAAGAAGCATATGGTATGTTTTCCATTTGCTTACGCTCCAATTCATTTTTAGGACATTGATAGAGACCAAATTTGTCTCCCTTCTAAATTGGAGCAACGCTAGCGTAGTACATGTTGCCATTCCAAATCTTTCTAAAACTCTTTCGATGCATGTTTTCTGGGAGAGTTTAAGTAATCCACATGATCTATCACGGAATATTTATATCCCAATCATGTAGGAAGCTTCACCCATGTCCTTCATCTCGAAATTTTTAGAAAGATAAGCTTTGGTTTCATGCATTAAGCCAAGATCACTACTTGCCAATAATATGTCATCTGGATACAAAACCAAAAATATGAACTTACTCCCACTGATCTTGAAGGTATATGCATGGATGTATAGTATTTTCTTAAAACCAAAAGTATTAATGGTTTCGTTGAATTTTAAATACCATTGCTGGGAGGCTTATTTAAGTCCATAAATGGATTTCTTAAGTTTGCAGACCATGTCTTCCTGTCCTTCCAAGGTAAAACCTTTAGGTTGACGCATGTAAACTTCTTCTTGTAGCTCACCATTAAGAAATGATGTTTTAACATCCATTTGATGTAACCCTAAGTCATAATGAGCTACTAAGGCCATAATAATTATGAGAGAATCTTTCTTTGACATAGGAGAAAAAGTCTTTTTGTAATATATGCCATCTTTTTTAGTAAAACCTTTGGCTACAAGTCTAGCTTTATATCGCTCAATATTGCCATGACAGTCGCGTTTGGTCTTCAAGACCCATTTACACCCAACTGTTTTGTGTCCTTCCAGCAAATGAGTTAGTTCCCAGACTTGATTATCTGCCATTGATTTCAATTCATCCTTCATGGCATCAATCCATTTATCATAATTATTACTTGTAATGTCTTGTGAATAAGAAACTGGGTCTTTCATTATCCCTATGTCAAAATCAGATTCTTGTAGATAAACAACGTAATCATCATGGACAACACTTCATTTTTCTCGTTGAGATCTTCTCAATGTCGGTTCATGTGCTTGTTCTACAATTTCTTCATTACAAATGATTTCATTAGGGGGTTGTGGCTGATGTGGTTGTGGCTCTTCATTGTTTATCGGTTCAATGATGAGTGGAGCTACAGGTGATCCTTCGACGTTTAACAGTTCAACGATGGAAGGATTCGCATTGTCTATTTGATTCTTAGGTAATGGGATTGTTACCCTAACTTCGTGAACAGACTTATCTTCCACAAATATACTCCCACTAATCATGCCATCATCAACGAATTTGACATTACCAGTTTCTACAATTCGCAACTTATGCTTAGGACAATAAATTATATACCCTTTGGATTTTTCAGGAAAACCAATGAAATAACCACTTATGGATTTCAAATCCAATTTGTTTGCTTAAGGATTATATACCTTCGTTTCAACTGGACGCCCCCAAACTTGCAGGTGTTTTAAACTAGGTTTCCAGCCTTTCCACAACTCAAAAAGGGTCTTTGGAATTGCTTTACTGGGAACCCTATTTAAAATATATGCAACCATACGAAGAGCATATGTCCACAACGTAATGGGCAACTTAGCATGAATCATCATGCTTCTAACCATTTCCAAAAGAGTCCGATTTCACCTTTCAGCTACACCATTCTGCCATGGAGAATCTGGCATTGTGTATTGAGCTACAATTCCAAGTTGTTCGAGGAGTCTGGCGAAAGGTCCAGGATGTTGTCGTGTTTCGTCATACCTGCCGTAAAATTCTCCACCTCTCTCAGACCTTATGATTTTCACTTTTCTCTCTAATTGCCTCTCAACCTCGGTTATGAATATTTGAACAAAATTCACAGATTGAGATTTGTTATGCAATAGATAGAGATAACAGTAACGTGAATAATCATCTATAATGGTGATGAAGTATGTTTCTCCCCCAAACGTTGGAATATCAAAAGGTCCACAAATGTCTGTATGTATTATTTCAAGAAGCTGAGAACTTCTTGTGGCTCCTTTCTTTGTGTGTTTTGTTTCTTTGCCTTTAATACAATCCACACAGCTCTGATAATCGGTAAAATCTAGGTTCGGTAAAACCCCATCTTTTACTAATCTTTGAAGTCGTTCACGGGATATATGTCCCAACTTCTGATGCCACAAGAGTGAAGAGTCCTTTTTCATTACATGATGTACAGTTTCTTCATTATGATGCAGAGTCAATTTGGTTTCAGGTAAGGATGGAGAAAACAAAGTAAATTTGTAAAAACCATCCACAAGAATTCCAGAACCAAATTTAATAGAATTTTTATATAAATTGAAACTTCCAGTACCCAAATCAAACATAAATCCTTGTCAATCAAGTATTGAAACTGAAACTAAGTTGTGGGAAATAGATGGAACATAAAAATTTGAAATAAATCTAAATAATATCATTTTGCAAGAACAAGACGAAACTTTACGTTCCAATAGCTTCGATAGGAGCTTTATTGCCGTTTCCCACAAATAAAAAGTTTTCAGTTGGGTTTATGATTTGCGCTGTAAGGTATCCCTGCATCGAATTAGAAACATGAACATTAGAACCCGTATCCAACCACCATGCATTTGAAGGCACATTAGAGAAGTTACATTCTGAAAAACTTACGAATCCCAAAGGATTACCTTTACTTTCAAACCAGTTACGACGTTTTTCACAATATTTCTGGAAATGTCCATATTTCTTGCATAAACGACAAACTTCTTCTTTCTTTGCCTTGACTTGAGGGGGTTGGACGTTATTATTCATTTTGGGTGGTGCTCTTTTCTGACCTTTTCCACCCTTTTTCCCAAACTAATGATTTGCTACTTGAATTGTGAGATGCGCAACGTTAAGACCTTGTTGAGTTAGCCTTGCTTCCTCTTGAATTAGCATGTTAGATAGTTCATTCACTGTCCACTTTTCCTTAATGGAATTATAGTTCACTTGAAAAGGGGCATACTGTGGAGGAAGAGAATTTAGGATAAACTGGACAAGACAATTCTCATCCACTTTCATTCCTAAATTCTGAAGCTTAGCTGCAATATTTTGCATCTCAATAATATGATTGTGCATTGACTGTGCACCATCAAACTTCATAGTAGTGAGTTCTGACATTAATTTCCCTGCAAGGGACTTATCTGCAGTCTTAAAGCGTTCTGCAACGGATTCCATGAATTTCCTAGCCACTTTCGTTTCAGGAAGAGAGGTCTTGATGTTTGCAGCAATCGTCATTCGCATGAACATATGGCTCAATCTGTTACTTTCCCCCCATAGTTTATGGATATCCTTATCCTCTTTGGTACTTTATGCGGTTAATGTAGAAGGTTTTTCAGTTTTGTGTGCAAGATCGAGATCAAGAACACCCAAAGTGAATTCAACATTCTCACATCATTCTGAAAAGTTGGTACCATTGAGAGAGGGTACAAATGAAGCATGCGGGTGCAAATTAACGAGACTAAGAGCTGAAATATAATAGAGATATACAAGAGTTAAAAATTGTCTAAATATACATAAAGAAGATTCTCCTGTGGGTAGAACCTCCACTAAAATAATTATGAGTCATAATTCCAATTTAATCATGTGTACAAGAATAAGATAAATATCTGTGGACATTTTTCTTTTCTCTAGCACATTAATTTTAATGTTTTTCAAACATGTGGATCAGAATCACCTGTGGGTGATTACCGTTATAATATGTATGTACAATGTAGAAAATTCATCAATAAACATTAACATTAAATAACATCAATTTAATTATCAATTATCACTGTGGTGATAATTAGACTTTTATACATATCAAAACGGTTAGTGCAGAAAAACATAATTAATTTTGCTTAAAATAATATAAAATTTTGAAGAAAAAATTTTGAAGACCAAAATAGAATCGGGTTGTAATCAGCTTCATTGTAATTCATGTAATTTCAAACCCCACGCCTTCAGGAGCAACCGGGACAAACATACAGGTACTGTCTAATAATCCATAGTCTCTTTCATATCTCATATTTTCATCCAACATAGAAATCATCATTATCTACTATTACTGAGCATATTATTAGTGTTATTTAAATAGTAAACAAAAAAATAATAATCAAGGAATGAATTTGTGCTGCCGTCATTCCATCATTATTCTATTGCCTTATTTGATCAAGGAATGAATTATTTTTTTGTCTTCATCTGTTGAAATAATAAGCAACGTTTTACATGGCCGCCGACATGAACAATTTAGGAGTCTGATGAAACAGATTAAATATGCGGCTTTAGATTTTAATCAATATAGCAGTAATATTGCATGCGTTTAATGGATGATCATAAGTTTGTAACCGTGCTCTGATACCAATAGTAAGCTATTAATCTTAAACCCTAGATATTGAATTTCATGATAATCACAATAACATACAAAATACCCTTAATTAAAATAGCTGATGAAGACATGTTGCTTCTAGTAATTTGCCCGTGATCCAAAATCTGCAGTATAATAGAGAAACAGAAGCGGAATATGGTTTCTCCCTTCTAGCCTAAAACCCTAATGAGTTGATTTAACGTAATAAATGAATATGATGGGTATTACATCTCTTTTATAGGCAAAGGGATGACCAAATTCCTATTAGGGTTTTAATCTCAACCATCCATCAAGGTAGAGTTTATTTAGGAAACTAACCCCTTTTACAAACCAAATTTATTATAATTTAGTAATTCCAAATCAACCGTGATTCTCACTATTGACCATATAAGGAATTTCTTAACCCGTAAGAAATAAATCTTATATTCTTAACCCATTTTCATATTTCCATTTTTTAGCATAAGTAATACACAATAACCTTCTTAATCCTTCTACATTAACATTTCTAAAATCAATTACGTGATTCAATTTTGTTGTGGTAGCACCAGGTGTTTCCTGGTTTTCATCATCATCATCTTAATTATCCTCATCATCATCACAATCTTCATTTCAAAATAAACACATAATAGTTGGTTCCTCATCATTTGTTTGGATAGTATCTTTTTCATTGTTTCTCCCATGTGGATCCTCATGGTCATTTGTTTGGAGATTGTCATACTCATTGTTTCAATGCCAAAGACATCTTATTAAAACCCAATATAAAAGATATAACACAAATATGATTAAGGATAGTGCCCTTAAAGAAATTTTTAATTGTTTTTGGATCATTATTAAAGATGACATTTATTTACGAACACTTGTGCTTATTGTATGTATTTTATTGAACATCATAGAAAATTCATAATTTGTTTTTGTAACCATAATCATAGTATATACTACGTAAGTGTTATATACAAGAGGATTAAGATTGTGAATAATAAACTTAAAATTAAGTCAGTGATGATATTAATTAAAGTATGAGATCTTTAATTAAAATATTACTAATGCGACCCAAAACATTTTGAATGTGACCGTCTTATCTGGACCGTCGATGTAAAGACATCTAAGTGAGACATTTATACATGCTTTGCTCATATAGGACTTGGACCGATTTAATTTGCAATTTTTCTTTAAATTGCGTTATAGAAATGGATAAATAAAATGAAATCACCAGATGATCATATATAGATGTATCTTAATCCTGAGTTGTTATAGACTCCTATTTATTTTAGTGTGTTTCTTGATTTTCTCATTTAAGTTTGTCTTTGGACGACATTCTCAGCACTTGCATTTTAGATTCTCGTTTGAATTAAATGGCTGAGAATATAAATTCACAGATACAGAATCCATTCCTTTTTACGAGAAGTAGAAAGAGAGTTATAAATTAATCATTTGCTAGTGAACTAATGGTAAATGAGGAAAAGAGGTAATTGAAGAGGTTGACGGATATTACCTAGCTTCAATTACGAATTGTCTATGGATGATTAATTTATATGTAATGATTAAATCAATGGATGATATTACCTAGCTTCAATTATGAGAGTGCAATTTCGAATTTATAGTGGAGTAATAACGGAATTAATAAATTGAATAAATTGATTAAAAAGTTTGATTATTTATTCAATTTATTGGAGCTTATAATTATAGGTCTATGGTCCCTGATTCGTCTTCCTATAATAAACATATTGAAAATAATATTTATGTTCCTAAGGGCTTATGGAAAATAGTTTTCCAGCGAAAATAAGAAGTTTGTCAGTAGGTTGGTAGTTTGACAGCTAGCTGATGAACTTGGTTACTCTTTGTTAGTTACTGACGCAGTTAAGTAAGAAGGATATTTTTTAAGATCACAAGTATATGGAATGGGCTAAAAGAAAATTTATAAACAACCAAGTAAATGACTGAAGAAACTAACTGACTGACACTTAAGAAGATTGAGATTGCTTAAATGTTAGGATAGTTTTAAGAAAGCTGATGATTAAATGACAAAGCATTTAAAATGGTTCACAGTATAAGCTGCGCTACGTCCACTACCAAGTTAGTCAAACTTTGATTTCTAAAGTGCACTAATATTATTAATAATCTAGAGTGATCACTAATGGATTAGTGTACAACAAAGACCGGTGTTTGGGAGTATGATTGAGAATCAATCACACTCGTGGGACAATCAAAGGTTCCTTAATGATTTGAAATAAGTAAGGAGCAATAAATACAATGATTGTCTAAACAATAACTATAAAGGAATAACATTGAAAGTCTATCTAGTAAGTGTTTAAGGACTGGAACACTTCAAAGAAATGATTTCTTGTAAGAATCGTATGAATGCTTCAAGTGTCTTCAATCCTTGCTTCAATTTCTTTATATACGAGTCTTGAGTTCCAAGCCGTTAGAAGCAAAGTTTGAATTTGAAATACCAATGATTCGGATAAGTGTATATTTTTACAAGATCACATGGATCTTGTGTAGGAGATACTAGATTTTCGTACCCGTGCCATGGGCACGGTTAACTCGATCCATAGTTGAGGGGGTTATTTGTAAAGAGTTATATGTAATTGACCCATGACCGTTTGATCTTAGCTGGAATCAATCCCCACCGTCAGATACCATCAGTTAGCTTTATTGTGAGATTATATATTAATGTAAAAATAATGTTTATAAGGGGTGATTGTTCAGGAGAAAAAGGGGTGACGGCTCATAATATTAGTTTTAGGGGGTGGCTTTGCAATAATGAGTTAAAAGTAGATAACTACTCTCACACATGTGAATGTAAGGGTGAATCACAACCGTTAAATTTTTAAAGATATTTTAATCTCAACCTCTAAATAGCTTTAATCAATTGCACTTGTGTGAGTATGAGCTCTATTGTATATTAGATAAGACATAAGATTTTATCCTAGCACAAACAAGGTAAGTGTTAATAAGAGAAATGTTTGTTCAAAAGAGGCAAAAATATACTAACACTATATGTGATCAGCAATCATCAGCTCCTGAAGGTATATTTACGGCTGATAATTAATTTCAAGAGTTACTAAAGAATATATATTTAACTTTATAATGTTTAAGGATCTAAATAGCAACTTAATGGTTTTAAGTAAATCATGCATATTTCCAACAATCGGGTAACATACAATTTTGATTGTATTGAGAATTATATATTATTGCGTACAACGGAAGACTTTGCAAAAAAACACAGAGTAATAGCAATATCAATCAAAAAGATGAGAGAGAGAGAGAGAGAGAGAGATTGGGGCCCACAAACTTTCAAAATTTTATTAAGCCAACATTAAAGTCTTTTTAGGGTGACAATTATATATAGGGTTATTATACAAAACCCCTAAAACCCTAATTAAGAAAACTAACAAAACCAATTTGCCACTACAACGCGGTCGCCTAACATATTCAGACGCGGTTGCCTTCCCTATTTACGCGGCCGCCTATTTGACAGAAACATTGTCCGAATTTCATCCTTGGAGACGCACCCACCTTAGCCTACCACGCGGTCGCCTTGTATACCGATGACGTGGCCATCTTGTCCAAAACACACCAGTCTGTACCACGGGGGGCTACACCCCCCGCATCCTCCTTTGAGCTCCAACCAAATCCTACAACCTGTTAAAGTAATCGAGACATCTCATTCTCAACAAATATGTATGAGGTATTTATGATATTTATCATCGATAATTATCTGGGATAATTATTAAGTAGTACGAAGCTACTTGGATCGAGTTGGAGTTTAACTTGTGGTATAGTTACTATACAAAAGGAAACCAAAACAACTAGGACTCCATGGTGTGGATGGATAAGTGGAAATAGTTTCCCTATCCAACACCAATACCGCTTGGATTGACTCGATCATATTAATACAAGAAGGAGATGAATTCTTCGGTGAGATAGATAGATGAAGAGAAACAAAAAAAAAAAAAAAAAGAGATGCTACTGCCGTCCTTTTTTGGAGAAGAGTGAGATAACTTCAGTTTGTTTCATTTTGTCCTCCTGTTTGATCGTGAGCTAAACACAAAGGCTTTCGGTGGTTTTGGTTTCTAGCCTAGTTGAATACTCGTCCTTATTAAGCTAGGAACTTAATAATATTATATGAGTGCCCACACACAACCATTAATTAGAAGGAACAAATAAGAAGATCGTGGTGTCTACGAGCTTTGAAGATTCGAAAGTTACGAACGAAGTAAAAGTATATCGTCGTAAGAGGTATTATCCTTTTTCCTTCTTTTAGTTAAATAAATTTAAATACGCATAGTTTTTGATGTCATTATTTCGTTGTATTGATTTTTTAAATCCATTGCTTTCGCTTCCGTTCGATTTAATCGAAAAGACGGATCTTATTCAACCCGTATTCGATATGGGACCCGAATAATTTCCAAAAAATATAAATTAAATATGTCAAGGATCTACACAAGCTGTAAATTGAAGATATTTAAATCTTTAAGAACTATGCTCTGATACCAATTGAAGAGTCCCTTAGACAAAGTGCAACAATTAATCACTTGATAAATATGAATTTTGCAAAGGGGGAATGAAAGTTTTTAAAGTGATTAATGAGTGCTTTGAATAAGCTAAGTGCAATATAAAAATGCTCTTAAAACAGATTATGACATGCAAGGCAATATTGAAAAGTTTAAGGGTTAGAGAAACTTGACGCAAGAATTTTAAGGTGGTTTGAATCTTCAATTTTACATTCACCCCTCATAGCCCTTCTTGACTGATAGAGACAATAATCCACTATATTTCTTCCAAATACACAAATTATTGAGGTAGAATGAAAGATCTCAATTCCTTCTCAACTAGTTGGCTCTCCAACTAGGGTCCACACTTTCACACAATAACAAAGATGATGATTTTGCTTTTTTTGGAATGTACTCTTTAATGCTGGAATTTTCAGTGTTGAAGTGGCTATTGATTCTTTGTATGAACTTTCCTTGATGTGCTCCTATGTTCAAGGAGCAACACATTTGCTCTGTGTGCTGCTTTTTTAAAATATTTTTCTACTCTCCTTTCTCTCTTATGAAAGAATCTTATATCAAAAAAAGAAGAAGAAGATATGCACAAGAATAGATGAAATAGGAATCAAGTAAGAGAAGCCTAGTATAATTATACTATGTATATTCACCTGAATTCGAAGAGATAAAAGTCAATAAAGTCTACAATGATTTATCAATCTAAAAAAATATCCTTAGAGCATCACCAATAATGTCTGTGAATGTGGAAGAAATTAGGTGCTACCTAGGATTTATATATATATATTTTTAAAAGCCTCTTCAATGCAATTGTAGAAGAGAGCTTTGGATATGACGTGTCTACCAAATTTTTTCACATTATAGATAACATGTCAAGTTTCACATTCTACTTGAGGGTGTGAATATATCATAGTCAACATTTTTCTTTTTAAAAAATCATTCTATTGGTTGTTCTATTTTATTTTATTTTTTTTATTTTTGTCAAATTTCATTTAACTGGAGGGTCTGTTTTAATTGAATATGAATGAAAAGAGAAAAATTTCCACCTATGATTAAGGGTGTTAGTTACACACGGCCATATATGATTAAATCTAAGGTTGCATTGGTGATGCTATACAATGCACTTTAAATCTTCCTTTCAAAATAAAGACTCCTAAATAGAATATAACATTTTCTTAATGTGTAGGTCTCTTGTGAACAACATCTTACGGATCCTAATTCGTAAGATGAAGCCTCACTCTCTCATAACTCAACCCACAAACACACGATGAGACTGCTGGAAATTATTCGGGTCTCATATCGAATACGGGTCGAATAAGATCCGTCTTTTCGATCAAATCGAACGGAAGCAGAAGCGATGGATTTAAAAAATCAATACAACGATATAAGAACATCATAAATATGTGTGATCACGTCACGAGAGGGGGTGCCGAAAGTCTCGTCATCCGTGACTGGTTCGTGATGTCGTCAAATGGATATCTGGCTGTTTAGTCTGCAAAAATGGAGCACCGTAAGTGGGTGGGGGTGTCCCCCAAAATCCTCCGGTGTGATAATCAGTATAATATATAAGAGAGTGATATATCAAATGGAAGTCGTGTTTATGTTTGGATATCTGACCGTGAGGGAGAGAGAGAGAGAGAGAGAGAGCCCCCTTGTTGCTTTGTCATTGTTTGGGAGAAAAAGATGCTGGTTCCTTAAAGGAGGAAGTTTCCTCCTTTATACACATATTAGACTTTAGTATGTTAATGGACTTGGGCCCTCCTTTCGATATGGGCTCGGGCCTTCTTCTGGATACAAGTTTGGCCTAATCTTTAAAGTATAATTTTGAAGAACTCTATTGAGCTATCTCTTCGGACCCATTATTTTTGTGCACATCAATAGCCCCCTACTCCTTATTCTTTAAGGTTTACCTCAAGGGTAAGGAATACTATTTGTTTGTGATTATGTCTTGTCATATTGAGAGTCAGCAATTTCTGTCTTGAGCCCGTAGAAGGCTTTTCCAGTTAAGTGTTGAACATGACAGGATATATTTGTGTAAGTGTTTGAGTTGACAGAGGTAGGATAATTGGTACTAAGGCCTCGAGTAACTGATCTTCGGTTAAGTGAAGATCTTCAAGAAAAGTGATTGGTCCTCGCGTACTGAGGATCTTCAAGAAGACTAGGCCATAAAGCCATAATAAGATTTATCATCGGCTTGGGCGAAGAACTTGGGCGAAGATAAGATTTATCATCGGCTTGGCGAAGATTTATCTTCGGCTTGGCGAAGATTCATAAGAAAAACGGGCCATATGACCGTGATAAGATTTATCCTCGGCTTGGCAAATATCAATAAGAAAACCGGGCCATAAGACCGTAATAAGATTTATCTTCGGCTTGGCGAAGATCCATAAGAAAACCGGGCCATAATAAGATTTATCCTTTATATTATAATCATTTGGGCCTTTATAAGCTACTTCGGCACTTGTAAGCTATTTCGGCATTTGTAAGCTACTTCGGCATTTGTAAGCTACTTTGGCATTCGTAAGCTACTTTGGCATTTGTAAGCTACTTCGGCATTTGTAAGCTACTCTGGCATTTGTAAGCTACTTCGGCACTTGTAAGCTACTTCGGCATTTGTAAGCTACTTCGGCATTTGTACATTACGACCTTCCTCGTGTACCGAGATAAGGCCCTTGATCCCCACCTCATGCACCGAGGATGGTATTGAGCGTTGACACTTTTGTTTATTGTGACCTTCCCCGTGTTCCAAGGATGAGGCCGTTGACCCCCACCTCGCGTACCAAAGATGGGGTGGCTTCCATAGTGGTTCATATCCAAGGTAAGAAGGAAAATTTGCTCATAATTCTTTCTTGTAATGCCAGAGATTTTGTTTTGAATTTCAAGAGAGTTTATGTAGTCGACTTTTGAACCTTGGCGGGGAATCTGCGTGTAAATTGACTCTTTGATATGATTCATCCTCAGCTTTGTGAAGGTTTTTGAGATAATAAGAAGTGTTCTTTGGTTGATGAGGATCTTCCAGAAAAGTGGCCCTTAAGGCCATAATAAGACTTGTCCTTGGCGTGGCGAGGACTTTCAATAAATGTGTTCCATAAGGCCAAACTAAGACTTGTCCTTGGTGTGATGAGGACTTTCAAGAAAACCGAGCTATATGATGTTGCGTGATATGAAGCTCAGTAGGAGTGTGATGTATCAATCCTCCATAATAATATAAAACTCATGTTGAGAATATCAACAATGCCGAGCTGGAGCGAGAAATGATGAACAAGCATGATAGGACGCTCGGGGAGCGTAATATACTCTATCTCGGCCATAAATAACGACGATGTCGAGCTGAAGCGAGATATGAAGCTCATGCCGAGGGTAGCTGCAAATGCTAATGAGGAGACATGATGGGATGCTCGAGGAACGTAATATGCTCAATGATAATATAAGCTTGGTCTTGGCCGAAAGTAACGACGATGCTGAGCTGAAGCGAGATATGAAGCTCATGCCAAGTGTTGCCGCATATGCTTATGAGGAGGCATGATGGGATGCTCGGGGAGCGTAATATGCTCAATGATAATATAAGCTCGGTCTCGACCGGAATATAAAGCGCAAGTAGGCACATAATGGACTTAGCGCGGGTATGATATGGAGCTTAATAAGGAGCGTGATGCATCCGGGGGTAAGCTTAACATGAAGCTCAGTACGGACACTGGAGTAATATAAACCTCGGCCGTAAGCAAGCTTGATAGGGGGCATAAGTGTAGGAAGGCGCGAGTATGGCACTAGCGCGAACAGGGCGTGCACGGGCACAAGAATAATAATATGAAGTGGGTGCGAGCTCAGGCACTGGCGTGAACTCAAGCACTGGCGCGGGCATGACACTGGTGCGAGCATAGCACTGTAGTCGAGTTCTTTCGTATAAACAAAGATGATGTAGGATCTCATCAGTAGAAAGCCATCAGTGCTAGTAGTAGTAGTAGCAGTATCCCCCCACTTCTTGAGTGTAGGAGCACATCCTTAGATCAGGAAGTAATAAAGATCTGTGTTTACTCCATGCCTTAGTAGCAGCCCCCCTAGTTAATGATTTTTATTAACTGCGAGTAGTAAAATGTGGGCACTTGGCCTAAAATATGACCTCGGCGAGGTGAAGTGGGCACGTGACCTTGTAAATTATCATGTAATTGTTTGTAGAGGAACACACATCATGTGTTATTGCTCGTGGTTGCCGAGGCTATGCCCGTTTGTATTTTATACCTGAAAATTTCGGAAGCATCATTGCGAATCGAACATATTCCATTTTTAACTAGAATATGGATTATGAATTTGTCCTTGCGTAAATAAGTAAGTAGTCATGCTCGCATTTAGTCCAAACAGCAATGAATAAATGTAGCCATTGTATAAGCAGAGGATCATGTTTCATCACAAATATTTTAGTCTTGCAGTACTTGTAATAGTCCGAGCATGGTGGTCGTATAAGATAAGATTGTATAAGTATGTGCATATTATGCGAGGATAAATAATGGTGGCGACACTTAACCTTATAATTTGTTGTTTATTTGAACGCATGAAATTAAAAGATCATGCGAGCGTATCATGCTAACATAGTATAACTATGCTATGCTTGTTATTCCGAGCCAGTAACATTGAACAAGTAGTTTGCGAGCTCTATGCGAGGAGTTTTTATAACTGTTTGATATGAGTGCGCGAGTAGATAGCTCGGCATAAAGCAACATCATTAAGTATATCATAATTCTCATAAACAGGCGAACTCGCACCACTTTTAATTTTCTATCATATACCGATGAAAGTTAAATAATATAATATTTAAGTTGACGAGGCTAACGAGCTCGTGCTTGTTTAGTCGAAATTATATAGTCAAATTTGTAAGAAAACATTTTACTCATTACGATGAGCATGTCATCACATAAAATTGTTAAATAGTAGCATTCAATGAATAGTACTCGTCATAGTAATTAATATTGCATCCAATCTATTAATCTGTATTATTGCTCGTTATATAATTAAGACAAAATCATGAGCATGTGAGTGCGATGTCAAATACATAATCAAGTATTTAAAAACGATTAATGTCAAAATCATAATATAGCCACATTTTTCAAAAGAATTAGTGTCTCAAAATCATAACATAGTCACGTTGTTGATTAATTACAGGCGAGAATGTGTAAGTTGAATTTGCAAATACATGAAATGCTCGGCAGTAGTGTGCCACGTCAACACAAAAGAAAGTACACGTAATATGCACTTAATACTTATTATGTTTAATAATAGCCCGAAAAGTTTACTGCTCATATATGCATAGAAAGCTAATCGCATGCGACCTTATTTTAACTGAGATATAATGACACATGCTTACTTAATTTATTTATTTTTTGCTACTAAACGTCAATTTGAAGTCATTTGCACAAACAACTTGAAACTTATGAAGTTATAAATATTCTAATATGTGATCACACAATACATATATTACCTAAGTTAAATATATCACATATTTCATACAACACCTTAATCATGAATTTCAGCCCCGAATCAGTTTTAGCCTCTTCACAATATTTATAATTGTTTTTAACATTATAATATTTCTTTAATTTGTTTGTTTATCTACACAATTAATTAATCATATCGCGACTATGCACGCCAGATAATCACAAAAAGTAAAAGGATATAATTGGAAAGTGGACACCTGAAGGGACTTGAACGGAACTTGATGAAACTAGAAAGAGTTGAGTTTTAGATCTCCAAAAGAGTTCCTAGAAAGCAAGCATATCTTTATCCCATGAAATTTGTGTGAGACATTTTTTCGTTTGCAGCTTTTTTCAAAAGATGACCTTCTTTCTGATCATGTCTGCTACCCAATCAAGAAAATAAGGGAGAAGTGTCCCCCGTCATATCTTCAAGTTCCCTTCTTCGTAGACGGGAGATTTCAAAAGTGGGCGCATAAGATTTAGTTCACTGGCGCGTTGCGGCTCGAGCGACTTACAGCAAGTTAAGTCAACTGTAAGTTTTTATTTTTTAAGTCTTTCATTTCCATGTAATAGTATTATTTCCAGTTCGGCCCAATGTAGCCATATAAGCAGTTATGCTGCCCGGATTTAATTATGAAATAGTACTAAATGTAGCCGTTATTATGGCAAAATGTTTTTAGATAGATTTGTAATTATTTACTTTATGTATTCAATAAAGTCTTTATTTGTAAATGTATTATTTCGGTCGGTTCAATATCAATATATAGCGATTATCTTTGTCCGGATTTATTTAGGAAATAATACTAAATGTAGTCGTTACTATGGCCAAATATTTCCAAGTATATTTGTAATTGTTTGCAAAAGAGTCTGTTTCAAGTCCGTAAATAATATAGATGTAACAGATGTATTTATAGGAAGTTAATGCTTTATTTATCTGTTTAATAAATATAACAAAAAGCATACTTTAGCCAAAAATTGTTTTGAGACCGAAAGGGCGAGTTGGGTGCCTAGCACCCTTCCAACTCGTAACTTAGCCTCCGAACCCGTTTTCTCTATCTCTGGTTTTCTTTTTCTGGTTTTGCTTTATTTTTGCCTTAAAATAAAGATGGCGACTCTAAAAACATTTTGGATCCAGTGGGGCCTCGCAACATCTTTCTTTGCACTTTCACGTTCTTCCCTAAACAAGGGAGAATGGGAATGGAAATGTGATGTATTCCTATGTCCCGGTATCCCCTAAACAAGGGATAACTTGACGTAGAAAACCCAAAGCACTCATAGTGATCCGAAATAGGCCATAAGGCTATTTTCATAAAATCCATAGTGGGGCGCAACATCTTTCTTTGCACTTTCACGTTCTCCCCTAAACAAGGGAGGATGGGAATGGAAAGGTGATGTTTTCCTATATCCTGGTATCCCCTAAAAAATGGATAACTTGACATAGAAAATCCAAAGCTCCCATATTGGATCAAAAATCCACTAAAGGCAACCGAGGCACATTCCAACGCGCTATTCGACAGCACTCCTCCCGCACTTTTGATTTCGATCTCCCCTAAACAAGGGAGGCTGGAACGGGAGCAGTGGATGTCACCGCATCCGCACGGACGCGCACCCCTATCCAAGGGCACGCGGGGCGCGGGAGCACTGCATCCCGGGAACCCACAGTGGCGACTCTGTTGGGGAGATCGTTTTTATTTTAATGAATAAAAATGGAGGGCTAGACTTATTAACCAAAACTTTTTTTTCTTTTGTTTCTGGCTAAAGTATACTTGTTATATTAATTTACAACAGTTTAATATTGCGTTCCTTTAACATCCGTGTCTATATTTGTGGATATGATCCTCCATCTTGCAGCAGTTTCATTTCGAACACTGTTACGGATATACTTGGAAATATTCGTATTTTTAAATATATATATATATATATATATATATATATATATATATATATATATATATATATATATATATATATATATATATAATATAATAATATTAGGCGAAAATGAAAAGATTTTGTTTCAAAATCTTTTCATTTCGGCCTAATATTATTATTTCTGCTTTATTTCCATTTATATATATATATATATATATATATATATATATATATATATATATATATATATATATATATATATATATATACATGCATTCATTCTGTCATTTTATTTTGGGGATTAGGACCCATTTTCTAAAAATAAATAGATTCCCCACTTTTCTTTCTATTTCTTGATGGTATGCTTGCTTGCTCGCGCTTAAGCTAAAAAGCCGAGAAAATCCATACATAACAGCAAGACAGGCTATATCTGTTTTATTTTCTATTTCTATATCTGAAAAAAAAAAAACTTCTTTTTGCTTTTTAGATACCGCACACACACGCACATGCATATAAATATATTCCGAACTACTACCCTACACCATGGCCAAGCCTACCCCCTGCATAAGCCAACGTTAGACTGCATATAGTTTTTCAGGACACTTCAAAGACCGATCGGTTCTTGCATTTTAAATTGTGGGTCAGTCCCAGTAAAAAAAAATGTGCGCAAGTCAAAAAAAAATGTGCGCCAGTCAAAAAAAAAATCTGCGCAAGTCAAAAAAAAAATAAAAAAAAAATGTACAAGTCAAAAAAAATAATATATATATATACATACACTGGGGCTGACTTATTATTTTCAAATGCTCGACCTAGATCATTTCGAATGGTGGATCCCGGAAAGAGTATAGGCCCTTCGCCTGAGATCAGTTCGATCTCGGGGAGTCGAAAGGCAGGTGGAATACGTTGGTCCTATACTCTGGAGAAAGAATCCACTGTTCCAGGAAAGTCCTGAGACTGTCAAAATTAAGCGAGTGCTTATCCGGTCATTTTGTAGGGAAAATAATAAATAATAAAATATACTAATAAAGGCACGTTGTACTCCAAGCCCAGAAAGCCTTCAGCCAGCCTTCTGATACCAAGCCCGTTTTCCCGAAACGGCCCGAATTTGGAAAGGCGAGAGCGATGCGGCCAATTGATACTGGGAATCAGTGCGAGATCGAGATCATAGGGTATCGAAGCAGATCGGATCGGGGCAAGCTTGATTCGAGAGTACAGATCCAGGCTGTATGACAGCAAGAGGTAAACAAGCTATGGCAGGGGCTGGCGATAACTGGAAAAGTCGAGAACCAGAAAGGGAAACTCCTGTGTATTCACCTCCTCCCGGGCTTGAAGCTTGGCTAAGAAAGGAACTGGATGCTCATGCAGAAAGAATAACAAATCAGGTGGTAATTAATCTCCTGGCAGGTTTTTCAGAAACTCTCGCCACTTTTTCCCAAAAAACCAAAATCCCAAAACATGACCCTAATACTTCCCATTCTCCTGAAATAAATTCCCCTGATACCGCATAAAATATCCTTTTCCAAGCCACCAGAAAGCTACCCAGTGCCAGCCACCAACCAAATGATGACCTCCTTGCCAAAGGTAATATGATTTCAAGCGCCCATGATTCTAACCCATATTCTCCAGAAATCAGCTCTGATCCCCTTCACCTGAACCCCTGCTATTACAGCCAAAGGAATTACCCTCCTCTCAATCCCTCAAATGCTTATCCTCAACAAATAACCCCAGGGACTTTAAAGGAAGTCGTTTGTATACCAGAAAAGGAATCCCTATTGGGCCCAGGTCCAGGCAAGCCCATTCTAGTACAATATTATCCAAGAGAGAAAATCCCACTCAGTTGTTTGACCAAAACCCCATCTGGCCACTTACTCAAGCCAAAAAGCCGAAAAGAAACAATGTCAAGGCATTATGATGCCCTGCCTGCCCCAAGATCTGAAATACTCCAAACACTGTGGGCCCATGGGATACTGAAATCTATTGATAATTACCGACCACCCAATCCGTTACCTATTGCCTGGAATCATGCCCAGTATTGTGAGTATCATAAATGCAGCGGTCATCTTACCGACAAGTGTTATACACTCAGAGATGCAATTCAGGATCTCATTGATAACGAGGTATTCATGGTGGCTGACACAAAAATCTTTGAAACAGATCAAGCCAAGGAGGTCTAAAAGAGGCAAGATAGTCCAGTTATCCATAAATAAAGGTGCTGTAAAATATGCTGATCAATAAAGGAGCTTCTAAATAAATGTTTGAAGGAGACAGCTTCCTGGGTATGATAGACGGAGGTACTGAATATGCACTCCCTGATAAGTTCGAGCTTCTCACTGCTAAGCCTCTGCAGAATTGGTATGTTACGACCGGCCCACTCTTGACTCCCGCAGAACTGGTAGACCGCTTCGGATATACTATCCCCCTTCCTTCTCTTAGCTTTACGGATTGTCATCTACCGATCCGCTCCCTAATAATGAGGATCTCAAACCCCAGGTCCTCAATAATGTAATAAGCCCCGTGCAGCTTGCTACTAATGATAATATAAATGTCTTTGCTTATTCCTTAGTTGCACCTACATTAAAAGATACATTAAATAATCATAATAATGAGTCATTTAATGAAATGGACCCAAAAGATAAAAAATATTTGCTTGAGCTTGTAAAGTCAGTTGAGCAACGAGGGCATCACTCGGCGGCGGCGGTGAAGACTTGTCAATCATCAATTTGGGGCTGAACAACCAAGTCAAATAAATCAAAATCGGCAACTACCTGCAAGGCTCTGAAAGGGTAGCACCCATTGACCTCCTCAAAGAGTTCGTAGACATCTTCGCCTGGTCCTATGAAGACATGCCGGGGCTAGATCCAGCCATAGTCGAACACCGGATCCCTATTTATCCAGATAGGCCTGTCAATGGATCGGATATAGGTAAATCCGAATCCGATCCGAAATCCTATATCACCGATCCGATCCGATCCGATAATCCGACGGATCAAGTGTATGTCAATCCATATCCGAATCCGTTATCCGTTAACATATCCGATTAAATATCCGATCCGATCCGAAATATAAATATATGAATAAAAAACAATTAGAATATGAAAGGGAGGAAGTTCAAAAGACAACATACATATATAATTGTGTATATTATATATATATATATAATAAGAAATATGTTATTTTCGGATCGGATCGGATCCTTAACAGATCGGATATAGCTAAATCCATATCTGATCCGTTAATAAATAAATTATCGGATTCGTATTCGGATTCGGGTTATTGGACCATTATATAAATCCATATCCGAAATTTCAGATCGATTTCGGATCGGATTCGGATCAAAATCCGATCCATTGACAGGCCTATATCCAGATGCTCGGCCAATCAAGCAGAAACTCCGCCGAATCAAACCAGAATGGTCACTGCAAGTCAAAGAAGAGATTATGAAGCAGCTCCATGTCAACTTCATTCGGGTGGTTGAATACCCGATCTGTTGTCCAACATAGTATTTGTTCCCAAGCCCAAGCGGAAGGTTCGAATCTCCGTCGACTTCGCGACCTCAACAAGCGTCGCCCAAAGATGATTTCCGCTACCAAACATTAATATTGTGGTAGATCTTTGTTCTTGCTCACAAGATCGAATCCTTCGTCGGCGGCATGCTTGGCTACAATCAAATTAAAATGGCAATAGAAGACCAGGAGAAGACTTCATTCACCACTCCTTGGGGTACCTACTGCTACACTGTCATGCCATTTGGGCTCAAAAACGCCGGGGCTACTTATCAAAGGGCTGCCACCACCCTCTTCCACGACATGATCCACAAAGAAATGGAAGTCTACGTCGACGACATGATCGTGCATTCCAGCGACACCAACGGTGCTCATATCAGAGATCTTCGGAAGTTCTTCGAAAGACTCAGAAAGCATCAAATGAAACTCAACCCCACCAAATGCACATTTGGGGTCACGAAAGCAAAGTCACAGGATTCTTAGTGGCGAGCAAGGCATCGAGATCGGCAGGCAAAGATCAAAGCTATCGTGGAGATCCGCGACCAAAAACTCCGATGAGTCAAAGGCTTCCTAGGCCGACTACAATACATCGGCCGCTTCATCAGACGACTCACCACCACATGTGGGCCCCTCTTCAAGCTCCTAAATAAAAGCCGGCCAGTGCAGGGACGAGAAATGCCGGCTAGCCTTGAAAAAATAAAGCCTATCTCACCAATCCACATGCTAGCCCGGCCCATACACATAAACCTCTCCTCATATACTTAAGTCACAGACACGTCGGTGGGAGCCATGCTTGCCCAAGAAAAGAAAGACTCCTACATCGCGCCATATACTTCATCGGTAGGAAGGCTGCAAGGAAGTGAGCGAATTACTCGACCTTTGGAGAAAAGTTGTCTTGGCCTAGTGCGGACAACTCAAAGGCTCAAAACCTACTGCAGGGCGATCCATCAAGCTCATCTCCAGGATGGATCCTATCAAATATATCTTTGGCAAACCATCACTTTCTAGTCGTCTGGCTAAGTGGGTCTTCTTTCTCAACGAATTTGACATAACATATGTCACGCTCAAATCTATCAAAGGCAGCGTCATCGCAGATCACTTAGCCGATCTACCTCTAAAAACCGAAGATGCTCGAGCCCGGTTCCCGACGAAGGTGTCTTGGAAATCACCGACCACGACACCGGTGGCGGATGTTCTTTGGCGGAGCAAACAAAAGAGGTTTTGGCATAGGAATCTTACTCATCGACCAGCGATTCTCACACTCTACTGGCCCTAAGATTGGAGTTTGAATGCTCCAACAACACCACTGAATTCAAAGCTTGTATTGCCGGCCTGGAAGAGGCTCTCCAAAGGAAGGCTAGAAATCTCGAAGTCTTTGGAGATTCTGCCTTGATCATAAACCAAGTTGAAGGGAGGTGGAAAACCCTAGATCCCCGACTGCAACTTTATCATGCCAAATTAACAGCACTTGCTGCTCAGTTCGAGTCCATCTCATTCCATTATCTGCCGCGGGACAAAAATCAATTTGTCGATGCACTGGCCACTCTGGCATCACTGGTCCAAATTCCAGCAGAAATCCAAGTCCAACCCTTTGTGGTCGGGAAGAAAGTCACGCTGGCATACTGCTTCAAAATTAATGCAGCTCCTGAGGTAGATCACGAGCCTTGGTATGTTGACATCCAAAATCTGCTTCAGAAAGGAATCTATCCCCTGGCCAAGATAAAAGAGGGAGGATTTCCCTGCGAAGATGGGCATCGCAATTTGTGTTCAGCGGTGGCAGCTTATATAAAGGCACTACCAAGGCCTCAATCTCTTATCGTCGACCGAGGCCAAAGCCAGAACAAATTATGGACCAACTCACGGTGGTACTGTGGACCCCACATGAGCGACCACATCTTTGTCCAAAAAGGTTATCCGGCAAGGGTACTATTGGAGCTCACTTGAAACCGACTGCATTCGTTGGGTGCGACACTGCGACAAGTGCCAACGTTTTACAAATTTGTAGCACGTGCCTCCGCACATCTTATACAATTCCACAGCTCCTTGGCCCTTCTCAACATGGGGTATCGATGTCATAGGCCAAATTCACCCAAAAGGATCCAATGGCCATGAGTACGTCCTGGTAGCCGTCGACTACTTTACAAAGTGGGTGGAAGCCTCTTCCTACAAAATCTTAAATGCCGAAAAGGTGTCAAATTTATCAGGGCCAACATCATATACCGCTATGGGGTGCCTTTCGAAATCATCTCGAACAACGGCTCTCATTTTGAAGGGGCGTGAATCGTGCAGCGATTTCAAAATTCAAAGACACAAATCTTCCCTACCGGCCACAAGCAAATGGTGCGTTAGGCGACCAACAAAACTCTCGAAAACATTATCAGAAAAATGGCTGACACAGGAAGAGACTGGCCAGAAAAGCTGCCACTAGCCCTCTGGGGCTACCGCACCTCAGTCCGTACACCCACCGGAGCTACTCCATATTCTCTAGCCTACGGCATGGAGGCAGTGCTGCCTATTGAAGTTGAAATACCATCATTAAGAGTAATGATGGAGTCGACATAGTGGAAGTCGGCGGGTCAAAGGGCGATTTGAAGAATTAGCCCTGATCGATGAACGGCGGTTACTAGCCCTCGAGCACACTCGAGCCTATCAAAGACGCATAGCCCGTGCCTTCAATAAAAAAGTCAAAGGCTGCGATATCCAGGTCGGAGATCTGGTGCTCCGAGAAAACCCCTAGTTATGTTGATACTAGAGAAAAATGGAAATCTCCGTGGATGGGACCATACATAGTCAAAGAGATCCGGTCAGGAGGTGCCGTACTCCTCACCAACTAGGAAGGAGAGGACCTTGTCCAGCCTTTCAATCTTGACAAGCTCAAAAGGTACTATGCTTGAGCCAATCTATCCCACAAAAGTGCTTCCCTCTCCCATTCGCTAGGTTGAAAACCGAAAGGGTGGCCTAGGCAAAAGTTAGAGCGAAAAAAAAATAATAAAATAATAAAAAAATAAAAAGGAGAAATAAGGGCTCGCTAGGCTGAAAACCCGAAAAGGCGGCTTAGGCAAAAGTTAGAGCATAAAAAAAATCAGGAAAAACAAAGGAGAGGGAAGACACTCTTTTGAATCTTTGGCGTACTATCTCCGGTCTTTGGCATACAACAGGCTCAACTGGTAAGGAAAAAGAAAAAAAACCACAACAGAAGCTCACATTAAAATACTTAAAATATATTACATGGTCCTAAGGTGCAACTTAGGAATATTTATTTAAGACATTTATATTTTACATTAACTGCACTGCATATATATACATATTCTACCTACACCCCACTTGTTTCCCCAGATACTTCCTTCCTTTTGCGCTCGGCCTCAGCGGTCTATCCATACTGCGGCGTCCACCAAGCAGGGCCCGTATCCTCTTAGCGAGGCCTGAGAAGAACCCTTCTCGAGAACCGCAGGAAGTGTCTCCTTCATCATCACGGCATCTCCATTCTCGTGGTGTTGTGTTACTAGGTCCGACTCAGTTATCTCGACAGGTACCCCATCTAGGTGAGGGAGGAACGGCGCCACGGTTCCCAAGTTATTTTCTTTGAGTGCCATCATCGGGCCTTATATCGGTGCCCCATCCATTCGAGGGAAGGGACATCCTCTCGGCTCCAGGATTTTCTTTGCTGCACATCATCGTCGAGGATCTCGAAATCGCATATCTGAAGCCGGTACCCCATTCGGTCTCGGAGGGAGGCGACCTCTGTTTCCCAGTGCTGGGACTGCCTCATCAGGGCAGGGAGCCACGGAGCACCAAGGTTATGTACTACTTTGAAATCCTCTGTAGAGCACGAGGAATGACCAAGCTTTGAACTCTCGATCTCTTCGCCTATCTCCATAAGGCGGCGTCAATGCAGTAGCTACATGGCGGCCAAACAAATTTCTAAGCCTCGCGCCGGATCTCGCGAAGAGCCCTCGGCAATCACCATTATCGAGGCCAAATATTCAAGGGACAAGAATATGTAGTCGAGGAAAACAAATAGGCATCAAAAGCTATCAAAGTCCAGACGCCACATCCTCGGAAGTCAAAATCCGGAGTCTGTCATTTCTCATCTCCAAGAACAGGACGAGTTGTGTAGGAATAACGCTCGGCCCGGCCCGCGCGGTATCTGTTAGCACTATAAAAGAAGTTCTTCGATGCCCAACATGGCGACTTAGAGCATAGCCGGCGGAGTGCAAAATAAAGTGCCGAATCTCCCAATGGTTAATT
>CM028384.1:100676183-100707794 GCA_013146195.2 Codonopsis lanceolata | reverse complement strand
ATTGCCTCTTAGGCCGCTACAAGTCTAGCTTTATATCGCTCAATATTGTTACAGTCGCGTTTGGTCTTCAAGACCTATTTACACCCAACTGTTTTGTGTCCTTCCGGCAAATGAGTTAGTTTCAGACTTGATTATCTGCCATTGATTTCAACTCATCCTTCATGGCGTCAATCCATTTATCGGAATTATTACTTGTAATGTCTTGAATAAGAAACTGGGTCTTTCATTATCACTATGTCAAAATCAGATTCTTGTAGATAAACAACGTAATCATCATGGACAAACTTCATTTCTTTTTCGTTGAGATCTTCTCAATGTCGGTTCATGTGCTTGTTCTACAATTTCTTCATTACAAATGATTTCATTAGGGTTGTGGGCTGAGTGGTTGTGACTTTTCATTGTTTATCTGTTCAATGATGAGTGGAGCTAGGTGATCGCTTCGACGTTAATTCAATTATGGAAGGATTCGCATTGTCTATTTGATTCTCATGGGATTGTTATCTAACCGTGAATGCAACTTATCTTCCACAAATATACTCCCACTAATCATGCCATCATCAACGAATTTGACATTACCGCTACAATTCGCAACTTCTATGCTAGACAATAAATTATATACTCCTTTGGATTTTCAGAAAACCAATGAAATAACCACTTATGGATTTCAAATCCAATTTGTTTGCTTAAGGATTATATACCTTCGCTTCAATCGACGCCCCCAAACTGGCAGTGTGTTTTAAACTAGGTTTAGCCTTTCCACAACTCAAAAAGGGTCTTTGGAACCTGCTTATCGAACCCTATTTAAAATATATGCAACCATACGAAGAGCATATGTCCACAACGTAATGGGCAACTTAGCATGAATCATCATGCTTCTAACCATTTCTAAAAGAGTCCGATTTCACCTTTCAGCTACACCATTCTGCCATGGAGAATCTGGCATTGTGTATTGAGCTACAATTCCAAGTTGTTCGAGGAGTCTGGCGAAAGGTCCAGGATGTTGTCGTGTTTCGTCATACCTGCCGTAAAATTGTCCACCTCTCTCAGACCTTATGATTTTCACTTTTCTCTCTAATTGCCTCTCAACCTCGGTTATGAATATTTGAACAAAATTCGCATTGAGATTTGTTATGCAATAATAGATAGAGAAACAAGAACGTGAATAATCATCTATAATGGTGATGAAGTATGTTTCTCCCCCAAACGTTGGAATCAAAATCCACAAAATGTCCACAAATGTATGTCAGATGTATTATTTCAAGAAGCTGAGAACTTCTTGTGGCTCCTTTCTTTGTGTGTTTTGTTGCTTTGCCTTTAATACAATCCACACAACTCTGATAATCGGTAAAATATAGGTTCGGTAAAACCCCATCTTTTACTAATCTTTAAAGTCGTTCATGGGATATATGTCCCAACTTCTGATGCCACAAGAGTGAAGAGTCCTTTTTCATTACATGATGTACAGTTTCTTCATTATGATGCAGAGTCAATTGGGTTTCAGGTAAGGATGGAAAACAAAGTAAATTTGTAAAAACCATCCACAAGAATTCCAGAACCAAATTTAATAGAATTTTTATATAAATTGAAACTTCCAGTACCCAAATCAAACATAAATCCTTGTAAATCAAATATTGAAACTGAAACTAAGTTGTGGGAAATAGATGGAACATAAAGAATTTGAAATAAATCTAAATAATATCCTTTTGCAAGAACAAGACGATACTTTACGTTCCAATAGCTTCGATAGGAGCTTTATTTCCGTTTCCTACAAATAAAAAGTTTTCAGTTGGGTTTATGATTTGGGCTGTAAGGTATCCCTACATCGAATTAGAAACATGAACATTAGAACCCGTATCCAACCACCATGCATTTGAAGGCACATTAGAGAAGTTACATTTTGAAAAACTTACGAATCCCAAAGGATTACCTTTAGTTTCAAACCAGTTACGACGTTTTTCACAATATTTCTGGAAATGTCCAGATTTCTTGCATAAACGACAAACTTCTTTTTTCTTTGCCTTGACTTGAGGGGGTTGGATGTTATTATTCATTTTGGGTGGTGCTCTTTTCTGACCTTTTCCACCCTTTTTCCCAAACTGATGATTTGCTACTTGAATTGTGAGATGCGCAACGTTAAGACCTTGTTGAGTTAGCCTTGCTTCCTCTTGAATTAGCATGTTAGATAGTTCATTCACTGTCCACTTTTCCTTAATGGAATTATAGTTAACTTGAAAAGGGGCATACTGTGGAGGAAGAGAATTTAGGATAAACTGGACAAGACAATTCTCATCCACTTTCATTCCTAAATTCTGAAGCTTAGCTGCAAGATTTTGCATCTCAATAATATGATTGTGCATTGACTGTGCACCATCAAACTTCATAGTAATGAGTTCTGACATTAATTTCCCTGCAAGGGACTTATCTGCATTCTTAAAGCGTTCTGCAACGGATTCCATGAATTTCCTAGCCACTTTCGTTTCAGGAAGAGAGGTCTTGATGTTTGCAGCAATCGTCATTCGCATGAACATAAGGCTCAATCTGTTACTTTTCCCCCATAGTTTATGGATATCCTTATCCTCTTTGGTACTTTATGCGGTTAATGTAGAAGGTTTTTCAGTTTTGTGTGCAAGATCGAGATCAAGAACACCCAAAGTGAATTCAACATTCTCACGTCATTCTGAAAAGTTGGTACCATTGAGAGAGGGTACAGATGAAGCATGCGGGTGCAAATTAACGAGACCAAGAGTTGAAATATAATAGAGATATACAAGAGTTAAAAATTGTCTAAATATACATAAAGAAGATTCTCCTGTGGGTAGAACCTCCACTAAAATAATTATGAGTCATAATTCCAATTTAATCATGTGTACAAGAATAAGATAAATATCTGTGGACATTTTTCTTTTCTCTAACACATTAATTTTAATGTTTTTCAAACATGTGGATCAGAATCACATGTGAGTGATTATCGTTACAATATGTATGTACAATGTAGAAAATTCATCAATAAACGTTAACATTAAATAACATCAATTTAATTATCAATTATCACTGTGGTGATAATTAGACTTTTATACATATCAAAACGGTTAGTGCAGAAAAACATAATTAATTTTGCTTAAAATAATATAAAATTTTGAAGACCAAAATAGGATCGGGTTGTAATCAGCTTCATTGTAATTCATGTAATTTCAAACCCCACGCCTTCAGGAGCAACCGGGGCAAACATACAGGTACTGTCTAATAATCCATAGTCTCTTTCATATCTCATATTTTCATCCAACATAGAAATCATCATTATCTACTATTACTGAACATATTATTAGTGTTATTTAAATAGTACACAAAAAAAAAACAATCAAGGAATGAATTTGTGTTGCCGTCATTCCATCATTATTCTATTGCCTTATTTGATCAAGGAATGAATTTTTTTTGTCTTCTTCTGTTGAAATAATACTGGTGCATAAAATAATAAGCAACGTTTTACATGGCCGCCGACATGAACAATTGAGGAGTCTGATGAAACAGATTAAATATGCGGCTTTAGATTTTAATCAATAAAGCAGTAATATTGCATGCGTTTAATGGATGATCATAAGTTTGTAACTGTGCTCTGATACCAATAGTAAGCTATTAATCTTAAACCCTATATATTGAATTTCATGATAATCACAATAGCATACAAAATACCCTTAATTAAAATAGCTGATGAAGACATGTTGCTTCTAGTAATTTGCCCGTGATCCGAAATCTTCAGTATAATAGAGAAACAGAAGCGGAATATGGTTTCTCCCTTCTAGCCTAAAACCCTAATGAGTTGATTTAACGTAATAAATGAATATGATGGGTATTACATCTCTTTTATAGGCAAAGGGATGACCAAATTCCTATTAGGGTTTTAATCTCAACCATCCATCAAGGTAGAGTTTATTTAGGAAACTAACCCCTTTTACAAATCAAATTTATTATAATTTAGTAATTCCAATTCAACCGTTATTCTTACTATTGACCATATAAGGAATTTCTTAACCCGCAAGAAATAAATCTTATATTCTTAACCCATTTTCATATTTCCATTTTTTAGCATAAGTAATACACAATAACCTTCTTAATCCTTCTACATTAACATTTTTAAAATCAATTACGTGATTCAATTTTGTTGTGGTAGCACCAGGTATTTCCTGGTTTTCATCATCATCATCTTAATTATCCTCATCATCATCACAATCTTCATTTCAAAATAAACACATAATAGTTGGCTCCTCATCATTTGTTTGGATAGTATCTTTTTCATTGTTTCCCCCATGTGGATCCTCATGGTCATTTGTTTGGAGATTGTCATACTCATTGTTTCAATGCCAAAGACATCTTATTAAAACCCAATATAAAAGATATAACACAAATATGATTAAGGATAGTGCCCTTAAAGAAATATTATCATCACGCACACGCACACGCGACCCCGCAATGGCCAACCGCCACGCACACGCGACCTCAAACTCTAGGTCGACCATCACCATCTCTCTTGGAGCCACCAGATTGTCGACTAGTACTCCCAGACTGATTAACCCTCATCCTTGGGCAATCTTTACGAACATGATCACCACCACAAGCAAAGCACTTTCCCCGCCTTGCCCAACATCTGTTCTGCATGTCCCGTCCTCGAACAAAAATCACATATCAACTCACCGCCTCCGCCCCCGACTAGAGGTAGGAACATCACTGCCTACCAAGACGTGTGATTCCTTGATTAACTTTCTGAGGTGCTAATTGCCTCCCAATATTATCATCACTCTTAATAGCTCTCGAGGTTCTCTTTTGAGCATATTCCTCGAAGTCTAACTCCATCGCATAAGCACGATCCACAGCATCTCGGTACTCCGTGAGCCGTAAGGAAATAAGCTGCCTAAGATACTTCATCTTTAGGCCTTTTACAAACCGATGGGTCTTCTTAGCCTCATCTGGTACTAGGTAACCACAGTAACGAGCCAACTTCGTGAACTTCTGCCGAATACGAGCCACGCCATATCTCCTTGTTCTAGCGCAATAAATTCCATTTCTCTTCTTTCCGAACCTTTGCCGGAATAAACCGTGCCCTAAACTCCAAAGATGAAATTTTCCCACACTTGGGGCACTCCAAAGTGTCTCCAATTATCTCGAACACGTGCCACCAATGGTCACCGCACCACTCAAGGTAAACACGCTAGGTCACCATCTCTTTGATGTACAACCCATAACGTCAAAAACCTTTTCCATGCTTTCTAACCAATGCTCGGCTTTAGAAGCATCGGGCTCTCCATCGAAGCCCTTAGGTTCCAACTTCAAGAATCTCCCAAGTATAGTGGAATCATTCTCCCCTTTAAACATTTGTTGAGGAGTCACACGAGGATCATTAACATTTTCTCCTCTCATAACCACGACCACGAACGGTATTTCGAACGAGGTCCCAAGAACTAGCTCCACGCCAAGCCCCCGACATGATATACCTACAAGGAACACTCGGCGTTAAAAATCTCAACAATAAACCCAACCCAACTAGGCCAAGGAACCTATCCCGCGAAATAGCTAACCAATAGCTCGATACCAATCGTGCGATCTCCGGATCTCAATACGAGATCCCAAGGTCGTGCCATCAGACAAACTAAGAGATGCACAAGCACCTCGCTAAGCATAATGGTGCGAGTCAAAAGACGAGCCAACAAGCTCAAAACAGAAGGTAAAGCCATAACGGCAATACAGAAAATCAAAACCAAAACTCGGAAGCAAAACCATAATGGGACCCGAGCTATCAAGCTCCCGAATGAAAACAACCAAAGAGATAGTAAATCTCGGCCCAAAAATTTCGACGCGTGACGCAACATTAGACACGCACAACAAACCATCGGCAACCAAGGCCGGCAACAGACAAAATCCCAACCTGGTAAACAACACTCAACGGCTATAACATGCCGGATGAATAATTCACTATAACCATATAATCAATGCTAAACCACCATCCAAACCTCATGACGAAAACTATCGGAGGTAGGAACAACAATATACCACAACTAGAATAGACGAGCCACACATGCTCGAAACAACAAAGGAAATAAATACTAAGGGTACAAATGCTCGGCAATACAACCGGCCCCCAAATACACAACCTTAATATAACACTACAATCTACCCAAGTAAAGTCTACATAACTTTACATTCGAGCCTCACAATAAATACAACATAATAATAAATAACTCCAAGCTTTTGACTTGGAAGACCACTGCTAAAAGTCGTTATCAAGCGTACTAACGGGATCACTGCACACACTAGGGAAAACAATCACACGGAGTGAGTCATAATGACCCAGTAAGTTTCTAAATGCAACATGTGGTATATTATGACATGGCATGGCATAAATGCACAATCATATAAAAATCATGGTATCATGCTAGTATACCATCATGAAACATGTACTTAATTTTTAAAGCACATAAACTCACATAAATCAAGTAGCATTTTATCTTTCATATAAATGCTCATAAATAAACATGTGTAACAGTAAACGTAATCGAACCGTTACAATCAAATTCGGGTTCCAAACCCAACCAACTTACCATGATATCAAATGTCAAACCATGATCCGGGCTCAATTCCCAATCATTCATACCCTGGGGTTTCCTCCCCAAATAATCTCAACTCATCAGTTTCCCTTAATGAGTACTCGTTACATTCATCCAACCTAGGATGAGAAATGAGAGCTCGATGTCGCTAGATGGCATAACTCGAGATCACATCCCACTATTGGCCAAATAGTGAGGAGAAAGGACCCAATGCAACGATTCATAGCGATTGTTCCCAAAGGCTATGAATCGTCCCATTGCCGATTAACAACAACCAAAACCCGCCATCTGGACTTTAAACCAAACGTTCAAGTAGATATTTACTTGTCTAAACCAATGAGACCAAATTCATTATTATCGGACTCATTAAACCATGTAGGACATAATGCTCTACAACAATCTCATAAACCATGCATATAATTGCATAAAATCAAGTAGGACATAATGCTCTACCAAACATCATGAACAATGCATATATTTGCATATAACCATTGTGTTCAACTAACTTACAAGTTTAGTTCAAGAACTACTTTATTGAGGTATTCATTATTCCTCAAGTCATTAACCCATTCAAGCATAGCTTACAAGCTTAATAAAATATAATGTGAGGTCTTCCATAATCCTCAACTCAAACCAAACCAAGACTACTACGCTAGTCTCAAAATATCCACAATTCAAGACTTATTATTTTAGTCTTTTATTTTGAGTACACCGGACTCAATCATAGTCCTAATCGTCATACATGATCGACATTACCAATTCCATACTCACGAACAACATGACTACTCCGTAGTCACTTTCTCACAAATGTTTTCATATACACATAACAAAAATCTTTGAGAAGAGGGTTCTCTCTTAATCTTCTCTTAAATATTCTCATGCCCATCCGCGAGTCTCTATATTGTCCCATGCTCTAACAAGCATGCTCAAGATATATTTCTAATAAATCTTCATACCATGGATGTCTCCATTGGACACAAACCAAAGACCCGGTGTGCACAAACACAACCCAAGCAAACCCAAAACATTGTAGGGTTTCAACCCAAGGCTCTTTATCATTTTATTGGCCTTATTACGACTCCGTTGAGTCTTACTAACACATTTCATTCTTTATGTGTTTTATAAATTCACACCGTAATAATTTCTTAAGGTTTACAACCAAATCTCAATAGTCATTCGGGCTTAATTCCCAAGACTAAAAATCCACAAAACACATCCCAATCACTAACCATTTAAAGTTTGGAGGTTATGTTCTTCCCTCCATTAACCAAATGAAATCCAATCATCGTAGGATTTCAACCCAAGTTCAGTTAGCATATAATCGAACTTATAATGACTCCGTTGAGTCTAATCTACCCTTTCTAAAATTTTAGGGCATAGAAGTCATGGTTCTCAATTCTCCCTATATTCATAACTGTCAACAATAGCCATCATCCCGGGTTCGTTTAACTCACATAAACCCGACAAAACCTTCACTAATATAACATAGAATAAATTCATCATTTTGAGCACAATTTCATTTAGCTCACCTTACCAATCATAACTCCCAATTCATGATTAAATCATACAACCCGGTTTAATATACTCTATTAAGTATATAAAACATAGTAATCAAGCTCACATTAATAATTTTGCAAGCTAAACCAAATTTGGGCAAAACACCCTCCAAGTATCTCAACCAAACCAACATCAAAACTCATGGATAGTCAACATAATCAAGCTCAATAGACTAGTTAGAACATGAATTTCACATATATCATGGTCTCACATAGGTCAATCAAGTTTTATCATCAATTTGTAAACCTAGGGTTCATGCTTTTTCTACAAACCCTAACAATGGCTTCCATTGACCTCACATAGCACAAATGATTGTTTCCCTAGGGTCAATGGAGCCCAAAAACCAAAGGAAGAGAGGTAGAAACTTACCTCATCACAGCCCCAACAAGCTGCCATGATCGGACCCTAGAGATTGGGTTGTCTCCTCAATCTTCTACCTTCAACTCACGGACTGAAAGGGGGAAGAAGAACCCTAGCTTGGCCTCCAAGATCGCACCCTTCAAGCCCTAGAATCGTCTCCTCTCAAGCCCTCTCTCACATGTCTCCTGGACTGCTCGCAGAAGACGCAAGGAAAAGTCACGCACTGTCTTGGCCGAACAAATGAGGAAGAGAGCGGCTGATTTGGTTTATATATGGGGGATTAATTCCCCTAATCAAGTCACTAATTACCCCCCTAAACCTCTTAATAGATGATTAGGATAAGTTAAAATGGGTTTAATGGGTTAAAAGTTCGGACAGCGCACAATAAGACTGAAAATCCCGTAATCTCGATTCAGGACCCTCATGCGGTCGCTTTGAATTTGAGTGATGCGACCGCATCACCCTTAATTACCCTTTCTCAGCTTTTGTTGCTTCTTGCTCGATCCCAGCCTCTCCCGCATGGATTCTCGAGTCTTAAAGCTCCAAAATGGCTCACAATTGAACCCTTAAAGTCCTCAAACATTAAACTAAACCATCCAAGTCTCAAACCCATTTTAAATTAGGTCTAGACTCCCATAAACAACACCCGAAACAACCCGGGGAAAAACCGACGCAAGACGTAACAACTTGCTATCTAAACGTCGAATGAAACCGCAAACCGACGGGTAATAACACATGATTATAAGCACCTATAAGGGCTACAAAATAGGCCTGAATGCCTCTCAAATGATAAACAACAGATAGGAGAAATAAGCTCCCGAAAGACGAGACGTTCGCCCGGCTAAATCTCAAACTACGCGATAAGGAGAATTGCTATTCTCGAGGCGTCAAAACTTCACAAGACTTATGGAATACATCCAATTAGAAGTCTAACACATCTAAACATGTTATTTAATCATCATGTAAAGATCTGGGACCAAATCGAGGTCCAGAATACAAAACCCGAATAAGCTCTCAATCGAGTCGCATTTCGACTATCGTCGGGTTACGACTTTTGACTTTAACAAGTCAACCACTATATGACATTTCTTAAAAGTGTTTTAGTCTTAATGTGATCTCTCATACACATTTAGACTCTCTCACAACCAAACGAGAAATCAACCAAAGAAGAAATGCGAGCATTGCACGCAATTCAAGCTAACCGGGAATCGGGATCTTACAGGTAGTTTGACAGCTTGCTGATGAACTTGGTTACTCTTTGTTAGTTACTGACGCAGTTAAGTAAGAAGGATATTTTTTAAGATCACAAGTATATGGAATGGGCTAAAAGAAAATTTATAAACAACCAAGTAAATGACTGAAGAAACTAACTGACTGACACTTAAGAAGATTGAGATTGCTTAAATGTTAGGATAGTTTTAAGAAAGCTGATGATTAAATGACAAAGCATTTAAAATGGTTCACAGTGTAAGCTGCGCTACGTCCACTACCAAGTTAGTTAAACTTTGATTTCTGAAGTGCACTAATATTATTAATAATCTAGAGTGATCACTAATGGATTAGTGTACAACAAAGACCGGTGTTTGGGAGTATGATTGAGAATCAATCACACTCGTGGGACAATCAAAGGTTCCTTAATGATTTGAAATAAGTAAGGTGCAATAAATACAATGATTGTCTAAACAATAACTATAAAGGAATAACATTGAAAGTCTATCTAGTAAGTGTTTAAGGACTGGAACACTTCAAAGAAATGATTTCTTGTAAGAATCGTATGAATGCTTCAAGTGTCTTCAATCCTTGCTTCAATTCCTTTATATACGAGTCTTGAGTTCCAAGCCGTTAGAAGCAAAGTTTGAATTTGAAATACCAATGATTCGGATAAGCGTATATTTTTACAAGATCACATGATCTTGTGTAGGAGATATAAGACATAAGATTTTATCCTAACACAAACAAGGTAAGTGTTAATAAGAGAAATGTTTGTTCAAAAGAGGCAAAAATATACTAACACTATATGTGATCAACAATCATCAGCTCCTGAAGGTATATTTACGGCTGATAATTAATTTCAAGAGTTACTAAAGAATATATATTTAACTTTATTATGTTTAAGGATCTAAATAGCAACTTAATGGTTTTAAGTAAATCATGCATATTTCCAACAATCGGGTAACATACAATTTTGATTGTATTGAGAATTATATATTATTGTGTACAACGGAAGACTTTGCAAAAAAACACAGAGTAACAGCAATATCAATCAAAAAGATGAGAGAGAGAGAGAGAGAGAGAGAGAGAGATTGGGGTCCACAAACTTTCAAAATTTTATTAAGCCAACATTAAAGACTTTTTAGGGTGACAATTATATATAGGGTTATTATACAAAACCCCTAAAACCCTAATTAAGAAAACTAACAAAACCAATTTGCCACTACAACGCGGTCGCCTAACATATTCAGACGCGGTTGCCTTCCCTATTTACGCGGCCGCCTATTTGACAGAAACATTGTCCGGATTTCATCCTTGGAGACGCACCCACCTTAGCCTACCACGCGGTCGCCTTGTATACCGATGACGTGGCCATCTTGTCCAAAACACACCAGTCTGTACCACGGGGGGCTACACCCCCCGCATCCTCCTTTGAGCTCCAACCAAATCCTACAACCAGTTAAAGTAATCAAGACATCTCATTCTCAACAAATATGTATGAGGTATTTATGATATTTATCATCGATAATTTTCTGGGATAATTATTAAGTAGTACGAAGCTGCTTGGATCGAGTTGGAGTTTAACTTGTGGTATAGTTACTATACAAAAGGAAACCAAAACAACTAGGACTCCATAGTGTGGATGGATAAGTGGAAATAGTTTCCCTATCCAACACCAATACCGCTTGGATTGACTCGATCATATTAATACAAGAAGGAGATGAATTCTTCGGTGAGATAGATAGATGAAGAGAAACAAAAAAAAAAAAAAAGATGCTACTGCCGTCCTTTTTTTGGAGAAGTGAGATAACTTCAGTTTGTTTCATTTTGTCCTCATGTTTGATCGTGAGCTAAACACAAAGGCTTTCGGTGGTTTTGGTTTCTAGCCTAGTTGAATACTCATCCTTATTAAGCTACGAACTTAATAATATTATATGAGTGCCCACACACTACCATTAATTAGAAGGAACGAATCAGAAGATCGTGGTGTCTACGAGCTTTGAAGATTCGAAAGTTACGAACGAAGTAAAAGTATATCGTCGTAAGAGGTATTGTCCTTTTTCCTTCTTTTAGTTAAATAAATTTAAATACGCATAGTTTTTGATGTCATTATTTCGTTGTATTGATTTTTTAAATCCATTGCTTTCGCTTCCGTTCGATTTAATCGAAAAGACGGATCTTATTCAACCCGTATTCGATATGGGACCCGAATAATTTCCAAAAAATATAAATTAAATATGTCAAGGATCTACACAAGCTGTAAATTGAAGATATTTAAATCTTTAAGAACTATGCTCTGATACCAATTGAAGAGTCCCTTAGACAAAGTGCAACAATTAATCACTTGATAAATATGAATTTTGCAAAGGGGGAATAAAAGTTTTTAAAGTGATTAATGAGTGCTTTGAATAAGCTAAGTGCAATATAAAAATGCTCTTAAAACAGATTATGACATGCAAGGCAATATTGAAAAGTTTAAGGGTTAGAGAAACTTGACGCAAGAATTTTAAGGTGGTTTGAATCTTCAATTTTACATTCACCCCTCATAGCCCTTCTTGACTGATAGAGACAATAATCCACTATATTTCTTCCAAATACACAAATTATTGAGGTAGAATGAAAGATCTCAATTCCTTCTCAACTAGTTGGCTCTCCAACTAGGGTCCACACTTTCACACAATAACAAAGATGATGATTTTGCTTTTTTTGGAATGTACTCTTTAATGCTGGAATTTTCAGTGTTGAAGTGGCTATTGATTCTTCGTATGAACTTTCCTTTATGTGCTCCTATGTTCAAGGAGCAACACATTTGCTCTGTGTGCTGCTTTTTTAAAATATTTTTCTACTCTCTTTTCTCTCTTATGAAAGAATCTTATATCAAAAAAAAGAAGAAGAAGATATGCACAAGAATAGATGAAATAGGAATCAAGTAAGAGAAGCCTAGTATAATTATACTATGTATATTCACCTGAATTCCAAGAGATAAAAGTCAATAAAGTCTACAATGATTTATCAATCTAAAAAAAGCTCCTTAGAGCATCACCAATAATGTCTGTGAATGTGGAAGAAATTAGGTGCTACCTAGGATTTATATATATATATATATATATATATATATATATATATATATATATATATATATATATATTTAAAAACCTCTTCAATGCAATTGTAGAAGAGAGCTTTGGATATGACGTGTCAACCAAATTTTTTCACATTATAGATAACATGTCAAGTTTTCACATTCTACTTGAGGGTGTGAATATATCATAGTCAACATTTTTCTTTTTAAAAACTCATTCTATTGGTTGTTCTATTTTCTTTTATTTTTTTTATTTTTGTCAAATTTCATTTAACTGGAGGGTCCGTTTTAATTGAATATGAATGAAAAGAGAAAAATTTCCACCTATGATTAAGGGTGTTAGTTACACACGGCCATATATGATTAAATCTAATGTTGCATTGGTGATGCTATACAATGCACTTTAAATCTTCCTTTCAAAATAAAGACTCCTAAATAGAATATAACATTTTCTTAATGTGTAGGTCTCTTGTGAACAACATCTTATGGATCCTAATTCGTAAGATGAAGCCTCACTCTCTCATAACTCAACCCACAAACACACGATGAGACTGCTGGAAATTATTCGGGTCTCATATCGAATACTGGTCGAATAAGATCCGTCTTTTCGATCAAATCGAACGGAAGCGAAAGCGATGGATTTAAAAAATCAATACAACGATATAAGAACATCATAAATATGTGTGATCACGTCACGAGAGGGGGTGCCGAAAGTCTCGTCATCCGTGACTGGTTCGTGATGTCGTCAAATGGATATCTGGCTGTTTAGTTTGCAAAAATGGAGCACCGTAAGTGGGTGGGGGTGTCCCCCAAAACCCTCCGGTGTGATAATCAGTATAATATATAAGAGAGTGATATATCAAATGGAAGTCGTGTTTATGTTTGGATATCTGACCGTGAGGGAGAGAGAGAGAGAGAGAGAGAGAGAGAGAGAGAGATTGAGAGAGCCCCCTTGTTGCTTTGTCATTGTTTGGGAGAAAAAGATGATGGTTCCTTGAAGGAGGAAGTTTCTTCCTTTATACACATATTAGACTTTAGTATGTTAATGGACTTGGGCCCTCCTTTTGATACGGGCTCGAGCCTTCTTCTGGATACAAGTTTGGCCCAATCTTTAAAGTATAATTTTGAAGAACTCTATTGAGCTATCTTTTCGGACCCATTATTTTTGTGCACATCAATAGCCCCCTACTCCTTATTCTTTAAGGTTTACCTCAAGGGTAAGGCTCCTTTGTCCCCCCGTTTGTGGCTATTTTTTGTAAGGTGGTTGTCCCTCCGGTTGTTTGCTATATTTTGATTAAAAAAAAAAAAAAAATAAGGAATACTATTTGTTTGTGATTATGTCTTGTCATATTGAGAGTCAGCAATTTCTCTCTTGAGCCCGTAGAAGGCTTTTTCAGTTAAGTGTTGAACATGACAGGATATATTTGTGTAAGTGTTTGAGTTGACAGAGGTAGGATAATTGGTACTAAGGTCTCGAGTAACTGATCTTCGGTTAAGTGAAGATCTTCAAGAAAAGTGATTGGTCCTCGCGTACTGAGGATCTTCAAGAAGACTAGGCCATAAAGCCATAATAAGATTTATCATCGGCTTGGGCGAAGAACAATAAGAAAACCGGGCCATAAGGTCGTAATAAGATTTATCTTCGGCTTGGCGAAGATTCATAAGAAAAACGGGCCATATGACCGTGATAAGATTTATCCTCGGCTTGGCAAATATCAATAAGAAAACCGGGCCATAAGACCGTAATAAGATTTATCTTTGGCTTGGCGAAGATCCATAAGAAAACCGGGCCATAATAAGATTTATCCTTTATATTATAATCATTTGGGCCTTTATAAGCTACTTCGGCACTTGTAAGCTATTTCGGCATTTGTAAGCTACTTCGGCATTTATAAGCTACTTTGACATTTGTAAGCTACTTCGGCATTTGTAAGCTACTCTGGCATTTGTAAGCTACTTCGGCACTTGTAAGCTACTTCGGCATTTGTAAGCTACTTCGGCATTTGTACATTACGACCTTCCCCGTGTACCGAGGATAAGGCCCTTGATCCCCACCTCGTGCACCGAGGATGGTATTGAGCGTTGACACTTTTGTTTATTGTGACCTTCCCCGTGTTCCAAGGATGAGGCCGTTGACCCCCACCTCGGGTACCAAAGATGTGGTGGCTTCCATAGTGGTTCATATCCAAGGTAAGAAGGACAATTTGCTCATAATTCTTTCTTGTAATGCCAGAGATTTTGTTTTAAATTTCAAGAGAGTTTATGTAGTCGACTTTTGAACCTTGGCAGGGAATCTGTGTGTAAATTGACTCTTTGATATGATTCATCCTCGGCTTTGTGAAGGTTTTTGAGATAATAAGAAGTGTTCTTTGGTTGACGAGGATCTTCCAGAAAAGTGGCCCTTAAGGCCATAATAAGACTTGTCCTTGGCGTGGTGAGGACTTTCAATAAATGTGGTCCATAAGGCCAAACTAAGACTTGTCCTTGGTGTGATGAGGACTTTCAAGAAAACCGAGCTATATGATGTTGCGTGATATGAAGCTCAGTAGGAGTGTGATGTATCAATCCTCCATAATAATATAAAACTCATGTTGAGAATATCGACAATGCCAAGCTGGAGCGAGAAATGATGAACAAGAATGATAGGACGCTCGGGGAGCGTAATATACTCTATCTCGGCCATAAATAACGATGATGTCGAGCTGAAGCGAGATATGAAGCTCATGCCGAGGGTAGCTGCAAATGCTAATGAGGAGACATGATGGGATGCTCGAGGAACGTAATATGCTCAATGATAATATAAGCTTGGTCTTGGCCGAAAGTAACGACGATGCTGAGCTGAAGCGAGATATGAAGCTCATGCCAAGTGTTGCCGCATATGCTGATGAGGAGGCATGATGGGATGCTCGGGGAGCGTAATATGCTCAATGATAATATAAGCTCGGTCTCGACCGGAATATAAAGCGCAAGTAGGCACGTAATGGACTCAACGCGGGTATGATATGGAGCTTAATAAGGAGCGTGATGCATCCGGGGGTAAGCTTAACATGAAGCTCAGTACGGACACTGGAGTAATATAAATCTCGGCCGTAAGCAAGCTCGATAGGGGGCATAAGTGTAGGAAGGTGCGAGCATGGCACTAACGCGAACAGGGCGTGCACGGGCACAAGAATAATAATATGAAGCGGGTGCGAGCTCAGGCACTGGCGCGAACTCAAGCACTGGCGCGGGCATGACACTGGTGCGAGCATAGCACCGTAGTCGAGTTCTTTCGTATAAACAAAGATGATGTAGGATCTCATCAGTAGAAAGCCATCAGTGCTAGTAGTAGTAGTAGTAGCAGTATCCCCCCACTTCTTGAGTGTAGGAGCACATCCTTAGATCAGGAAGTAATAAAGATCTGTGTTTACTCCATGCCTCAGTAGCAGCCCCCCTAGTTAATGATTTTTATTAACTGCGAGTAGTAAAATGTGGGCACTTGGCCTAAAATATGACCTCGACGAGGTGAAGTGGGCACGTGACCTTGTAAATTATCATGTAATTGTTTATAGAGGAACACACATCATGTGTTATTGCTCGTGGTTGCCGAGGCTATGCCCGTTTGTATTTTATACCTGAAAATTTCCGAAGCATCATTGCGAATCAAACATATTCCATTTTTAACTAGAATATGGATTATGAATTTGTCTTTGCGTAAATAAGTAAGTAGTCATGCTCGCATTTAGTCCAAATAGCAATGAATAACTGTAGCCATTGTACAAGCAGAGGATCATGTTTCATCACAAGATAAGATTGTATAAGTATGTGCATATTATACGATGATAAATAATGGTGGCGACACTTCACCTTATAATTTGTTGTTTATTTGAATGCATGAAATTAAAAGATCATGCGAGCGTATCATGCTAACATAGTATAACTATACTATGCTTATTATTCCAAGCCAGTAACATTGAACAAGTAGTTTGTGAGCTCTATGCGAGGAATTTTTATAACTGTTTGATATGAGTGCGCGAGTAGATAGCTCGGCATAAAGCAACATCATTAAGTATATCATAATTCTCATAAACAGGCGAACTCGCACCACTTTTAATTGTCTATCATATACCGATGAAAGTTAAATAATATAATATTTAAGTTGACGAGGCTAACGAGCTCGTGCTTGTTTAGTCGAAATTATATTGTCAAATTTGTAAGAAAACATTTTACTCATTACGATGAGCATGTCATCACTTAAAATTGTTAAATAGTAGCATTCAATGAATAGTACTCGTCATAGTAATTAATATTGCATCCAATCTATTAATCTGTATTATTGCTCGTTATATAATTAGGACAAAATCATGAGCATGTGAGTGCGATGTCAAATACATAATCAAGTATTTAAAAATGATTAATGTCAAAATCATAATATAGCCACATTTTTCAAAAGAATTAGTGTCTCAAAATCATAATATAGTCACGTTGTTGATTAATTACGGGCGAGAATGTGTAAGTTGAATTTGCAAATACATGAAATGCTCGGCAGTAGTGTGCCACGTCAACACAAAAGAAAGTACACGTAATATGCACTTAATACTTATTATGTTTAATCATAGCCCGAAAATTTTACTGCACATATATGCATAGAAAGCTAATCGCATGCGACCTTATTTTAACTGAGATATAATGACACATGCTTACTTAATTTATTTATTTTTTGCTACTAAACGTCAATTTGAAGTCATTTGCACAAACAACTTGAAACTTATGAAGTTATAAATATTCTAATATGTGATCACACAATACATATATTACCTAAGTTAAATATATCACATATTTCATACAACACCTTAATCATCAATTTCTGCCCCGAATCAGTTTTAGGCTCTTCACAATATTTATAATTGTTTTTAAAATTATAATATTTCTTTAATTTGTTTGTTTATCTACACAATTAATTAATCATATCGCGACTATGCACGCCAGATAATCACAAAAAGTAAAAGGATATAATTGGAAAGTGGACACCTGAAGGGACTTGAACGGAACTTGATGAAACTAGAAAGAGTTGACTTTTAGATCTCCAAAAGAGTCCCTAGAAAGCAAGCATATCTTTATCCCATGAAATTTGTGTGAGACATTTTTTCGTTTGCAGCTTTTTTCAAAAGATGACCTTCTTTCTGATCATGTCTGCTACCCAATCAAGAAAATAAGGGAGAAGTGTCCCCCGTCATATCTTCAAGTTCCCTTCTTCGTAGACGGGAGATTTCAAAAGTGGGCGCATAAGATTTAGTTCACTGGCGCGTTGCGGCTCGAGCGACTTACAACGGCGTGCGTTAAGTCAACTGGTGGCTGTGGGTCGCCCGGCGTGCGCCCGCGCCCCGCGTGCCCTTGGATAGGGGTGCGCGTTCATGCGGATGCGGGACACCGGTGCTCATTCCATCCTCCCTTGTTTAGGGGAAAACGAAATTAAAAGTGCGATAGGAGTGTTGTCTAAGATAGCGCGTTGGAATGTGTCTCGGTTGTCTTTAGTGGATTTTTTATCCAATATGGGAACTTTGGGTTTCCCGCATCAAGTTATCCCTTGTTTAGGGGATACCAGGATATGGGAATGCATCACCCTTTCATTCTCATTCTCCCTTTTTTAGGGGAAAACGGAAAAGTGGAAAAAAGGATGTTGCGACGCCCCCACTATGGATTTTATGAAAATAGCCTTATGGCCTATTTCGGATCACTATGGGTGCTTTGAGTTTCCCGCATCAAGTTATCTCTTGTTTAGGGGATACCAGGATATAGGAATGCATCACCCTTTCATTCCCATTCTCCTTTTTTAGGGGAAAACGGAAAAGTTCAAGAAAGGAGCGTCGTGACGCCCCACTGGATCCAAAATGTTTTATAGAGTCGTCATCTTTATTTTAAGGCAAAAATAAAGCAAAACCAAAAAAAGAAAAACCCAGAGATTATAAAACGGGTTCGGAGGCTATGTTACGAGTTGGGAAGGTGCTAGGCACCCAACTCGCCCTTTCGGTCTCAAAAGCGGTTTTTGGCTAAAGTATGCTTTTTGTTATATTTATTTAGCAAATAAATAAAGATTAACTACCTAGAAATACATACATATTTACATTATTTACAGACTTGCAACTGTCTCCTTCCGATAATTTACAAATACATTTAAAAATATTTGGCCATAATAACGGCTCTTTTAGATAGTATTTTCTAACTAAATCCGGGCAACACAACGGCTTATATTTTTACATTGGGCCGGATTTGAAAATAGCTTTTTAGTAAACACACAAGGCTTACCTTTGAGAGTGTTGGTGTGCTCGCTCTGTCCTTCAGAGAGAGGGAGTCTTTTTGCTGTTGCTGCGGTTGCCGCGGTGCGGGCAAACTAACGGCTTGCAAGAGTTGCTTTTGGGACCCGTAAAACGGACGGAGCAACTGTTTGCCTTTTGACACTTGTTTGCTTGTTGCTGGTGGAATTTGGGCAGAACAAGGGCTTATTTCTGGCTAATTTGGCCTTTTCACTTGGGCAGAACAATTGCTCTTTCCGAGAGTTTTGGACCGGGGGAATAGGGTGGATACCTAACTAGAAGGCTAGGGATTACTTTAACCGGTTGGATTTGGGTTTGGTGGAGGTTTGGCAGAGTTTCGAGGCTTTATAAGAGAGGGGGGATCACTCTCGCTCACTGATCGCTCACTGCGTTAAAAATACGCAGAGTTTCTTCGGGCTTTAAGCCTTCATCGAATTGTGTCCCAAAGCGTAGCCGGGCACCTGTATTTATAGCTGGATTTGTGTTTCATCAGCTTGTACCGCGCGTTTGATAATTTGCACAATCCGTTAACTCTTCGGCACTATTTGGGAGCTTGGCGCGGCCAAAAAGGTATTTGGGCGCAGTGCCAAGGACAGCTGGCGCGGCGCCAACTGCTGAAAGTTCTTCAATTTTTGACATTTTACCCCCTGCAGTTCACTATTCATGCATTACTTTTCCTTTTGCATTTTCAACCCTGTAACTTGACATTTTGTTAAGTTTAAACAGTTTTTGATATCACATGTCAAAGTTACATATCAGGGGTACGAAATTGAGGTGTCTACAGAGCCCCTCAACGATTGAGTCTACGGGTAACCCATAGCTTACTGAGTAGACGAACATCGTTGATAAGAAATAAACTCTCCAATTTCGTTCAATTATAAAACGAGGAAGAGATGCAACAGGTAGTAGTTATAATGCAACAGCTTATAATGCTAACCAAACCTCACATATCCTAGACATATTTAGTCGGTTATTGCAGGTTATCGTAGTTTTTAAGCAAATATGCAAATTAAATGCTCTAATGGTCGGACCTACTAGTGTAGGCTGCCTACGTATCCCTTAATAAAAGAAATCAGACCAGACGTAGTTCGGGCCTAACCAAAACAAGCATGCTGCAATGGTAACAAACAAGTGATGCGATGGTCGTGCCTACCGAAATAGGCTGCCTATGTATCTTTATTCAAAGAATCAGACCAAACGTAGTTCATCTCTGCTGGGGATCAAGTGCTGCAATCCAGACAAGTGTTATGCGTAAAGATAGTTGTAATATCCATTACAACCTAGTGAAAATAGCGCATATCAAAATGCAATACCCATTGCATCGCAACAAAAAACGCAATATCCATTGCGTCGCCACGAAACAAAATGCAATATCCATTGCATTATCATAGAAAACAAATGCAATATCCATTGCATCACAACACAAAACGCAATATCCATTGCGTCGACACAAAACTTAATGCAATATACATTGCATTAACACGGAAAACAAATGCAATATCCATTGCATCGCAACACAAAACGCAATATCCATTGCGTCGACACAAAACTTAATGGAATATCCATTGCATTAACACGAAAAACGGATGCAATATCCATTGCATCGCAACACAAAACGTAATATCCATTGCGTCAACACAAAACCTAACGCAATATCCATTGCATTAACACGGAAAGCAGATGCAATATCCATTGCATCGCAACACTAAACGCAATATCCATTGCGTTGACACAAAACAAAATGCAATATCCATTGCATTAACACGGGAAACATATGCAATATCCATTGCATTGTGACACCAAACACAATATCCATTGTGTTGACACAAAACATAATGCAATATCCATTGCATTAACACGGGAAACAGATGCAATATCCATTGCATCGCAACACTAAACGCAATATCCATTGCGTCGACACAAAACTTAATGCAATATCCATTGCATTAACACGGAAAACGGATGCAATATCCATTGCATCGCAACACAAAACGCAATATCCATTGCGTCGACACAAAACTTAATGCAATATCCATTGCATTATTGCAGAAAACAAATGCAATATCCATTGCATCACAACGCTAAATACGATATCCATCGCATCAACACGGAAGGACGGATGCAATTTCCATTGCATCGCAATGCTAAATGCGATATCCATTGCATCGCAATGCTAGATGCGATATCCATCACATCAACACGGAAAGACGGATGCAATATCCATTACATTGCAACGCTAAATGCGATATCCATCGCATTACTAAAAGGACGGATGCAATATCCATTGCACCACAACGCCAAATGCGATATGCATTGCATTACTAAAAGACAGATGCTGCGATGCATGTGCTGTGATGCTAAATGAACAAGTGCTACAAAGCTCTATCAAATGAGTGCTGCAAAGGTAATTATAAAGTGCTGTGATGGTCGCGTCTACCGAAATAGACTGCCTACGTATCCTTAGCCAAGGAATCAGACCAATCGTAGTTCGTCTGCTGCTGTGCGGCATGAAATGTCTCCTCTGGAACGTTGCCTTCGTCGGAGAACAAAACCTTTCCCTCTGATCCGGGGTTGCATGCCCCTTAAAGGAAAATTTCCAAGTACCAACACAAATGCACAGAAAAGGGGTAAAATACTTACCTTTTCTTAATGCTGCTGCTTTTGCTGGGGATTTTCTTTTGTCGCAGTTCCGGCTTTTACCGAAAATGTTTTCCTCTTTTGCTGCTGCAATTTCCGGCCTTAACTGGAAATTTTCTTTCTTGCTGCTGCATTTTCCGGCTTCAGCTGGAAAATTTTCCTTTGTTGCTATTTCCGGGCTTGGTTGGAAATTTCTTTTTTTGCTGCTGCATTTTCCGGCTTCAGCTGGAAAATTTTCTCTTTGCTACTGCATTTTTCTTTTTGTTGCTTTGTTGCTGATTTTTCTGGCTTCTCAACCCATTTGGCGGCTGACCTGCTGGGGATATTGACTTTACCCTGCTTTCAAAATGCGTTTCCCCCAGCATAGGGAAAGCGATGCAAACTCTTTTTTTTAAGGTGCTCATCCCAGCATAGGAGAAACGATGCTTATAATGTGTTGTGGCAGAATGCTGTCGATGATCGGCTTATGCAATTTTTGATGATGCTGCGGAGGATCTTTGGGAGGTGATCCTTGGCGAGATGCTGACAGAACATTCATAGGCCGATGCGGCGGAAGACCTGAGGAGATGCAGTAGAAAAATGCAAACAAAGGATGCAAGCATGCGAATGAAATTTTCCCTTCCTCTTTAAAAAACTTTTGAATGTGCATGTGTACCATCTGTTTCTTAAACATGTTAAGACAAGATAAGGCAAGGTGATGGAAATGCAATATAAGAGCTTGAGATGTGACTTTTAGTTGGTTTTGATGGGTTATGAGTATAGGAGTTGATGGTTATATTTGAAATGGAGATGGGTGCAGTGTTGGGTCAGTTTCTAGTCTTTTGACTAGTGCATCATAGAAAATAGGGAATTTGATCAGGATTAGTGAGCTCTACTAATCGATGCCTCAGGGGGACCACTTTTTTTTCTTCCCCCTTTTTTTTCATCTAGTTTTTGTTTTTTTTGTTCTTTCTTTTTTATGCTCTAACTTTTGCCTAGGCTGCCCTTTCGGGTTTTCAACCTAGCGAGCTTTTACCTCATAGGGAGCCGGTCTTTCAATACATGTGAAGATAAGCTGCTTATTCTTGAGGGATCACGGTTTTGTAGCTTCTTCGTTTCTTTAGGCAGAGATGGAAATGATGGCTGCTTCCGGAGATGATGAGCCTTTATGTATCCAATGAGTTCAGCGGGAGAAAACCTAGGATGACTCAATGAGACCTATTTTGTAAGATGAAAAGGGCAGGTTTCTTAAGAGATTAACCAGGGACAGAAGTGAGTATGCTCAAAGAAAAAAAAGATGACTCTAATGGACAAAAGAAGAGTCATGATCCAGTGTTTATTGTCAAGTATCACAGGTTTTATGGACCCTACTTAACATTTATCTTTTGATAATTTTATGTGTTTTTAGCAAGGAGTTCTGTCCTGGATCCAGATCACGTTATAGCCGATTGAAACAGAGCTATAGGTTGCGACTAGGTTAACCTATTAAGTTTTTCCCTCCAATTAGGAATCCTACCTTCCATCCTAGGCATTCCTATTACCAAGCTAATCCCGTCCTAATTCCTCCTAACTGGGTCTTTCCTATAGACCATTTGCCATATTTTGTTCAGTTTCTTCTCTCTTTCCATGAGGAGAAGAAAACTGACAAGCCCCCTGTCAACCCAATCAAATACATTGACCATAATCTCAAAAGGAGACCCTATGTCTTATACCTTGTCACTCCTAACCTCAGCCAAGAAGACTTAGTAGCCAATTATGGCAAGCTAATCCCGTCCTAATTCCTCCTAACTGGGTCTTTCCTATAGACCATTTGCCATATTTTGTTCAGTTTCTTCTCTCTTTCCATGAGTAGAAGAAAACTGACAAGCCCCCTGTCAACCCAATCAAATACATTGACCATAATCTCAAAAGGAGACCCTATGTCTTATACCCTGTCACTCCTAACCTCAGCCAAGAAGACTTAGTAGCCAATTATGGCAAGTATTTTGACCCTCTCCCTCTGCTCTGGAACAGATTCTATCTCTCTAATGATAGATTCGTTCAAGATGAGCTGGTCTACTTGGTCTAGACAATGTATAATAAGGTCCATGAATTACCCTCTCTGCCCTCCAATGATCCCTTCATGGTTGGCAGACTTGCACTGCCTGAAGATGATGACCTTAACCAGGACTGGGAACAACCAACTGTAGACCCAGCCAAGTTAGCCCGTATCCAGAGAGCAGCCAATAAATATGTCCAGGATGCAGTAAATACTGCAAACCAAGCATACATTGAACTCCATAGACGGATGGCCTCCATGCCAGGAGGAGCTTCCATGAGCACTGCCTTTCCAGATGCCTTAGCAACTCAACCAGCCCAATTGATCACAGAATCCATTCCTACTATTCCCCATGTCATCCCTTCTTCAGTTCCTTTTGTTGTGTCAGCCACAACCTTACCTGTTTCAGTCTCTCCTCAGCAAATTGTCATTTCAACATCAACTTTGCAACCTATTTCTCTTCCATCCTTCAGTCCAACCATTGATGCCTCATCTTCCATTCCTCCTATCTCTCTACCCTCCTTCAGTCCTACCATTGATGCATCTTCTTCTATTCCTCCTTTGACTGTTGCTCTCCCCACTCTACCTACCTCAGTACCCGTTCCTCAACCTTCAATCCCCGTTTCAGCTAATCTTCCACCAGTTCCAACCTTGTCAGTCACTCTACCTTCCATCACACCCGTGTCAGTTACTTCCACTCCTGCTCCAGCTCTGTCAGTCTTGCCCCAATCAATCACACCTGTGTCAGCCACCCCTGCTCCAGCTATGTCAGCCATTCCCCAAACAATGCCACTTGTGTCAGTCACCACAACTCTTCCCATTCCTCCTTTGACTGATACCATTCCTACTCCTATCCCCACTGTGTCAATCGCACCTGCTCTTCCAGCTGTTGTCCCTGCTGCCATTCTTATTTCTTCAGCTGATACTGCAGCTGCTTCTCTTCCTCTTCCCACAGCTGACATGCCCTCTCATCCTAACCAAGCCTCCCCTCTCTTTGTTCTGCCTGACCTCTCCCTTCACACATCCCTCACCCTTTCAGTCAGTCCAGTGTCTACCTTCAAGCCTACTCCTCCTGAGCCCTACCTAGAAGAAGATTTTGGTTCCCTCTCCCCTGAAAAATCGGTGGACCAAACCACCATAGACTCATCATCTGACTCCTCCAAGTCCACTTCTGAGGATGAATCCCTGCTCAGTCCCTCTCAGTTAGCCAGTAGGAAAGCCAGAAAACAAAGAAAGATTGTCTCTAAAGCCTTGCTTCGTCCTACTGGCAACAAAATTGTTTTTCCTGAAGAAATGCCTACTCCCTCACCTGAGCCTGAAGCCCAAGTTCCAGCCTATCCCATGGATGTCTTCTTTCCTCCTGATCCTAAGGATGCAGACATTCACACCCATCAACTTTTCTCAAATGAGCCTGAATCCTCTCAGCCACTTGCTCAAACATCTGCAACCCCTGGTTCCCTCTCTCTGTCAGCCAAGCTGGACCTTCTATATACCCATCATTTGCACATGAAGTCAGCTCTTAAACACCAGACCAATCAGCTTGCTACACTTCAACAGCAAGTTACTTCTATGCTTCCGAACCTTACCCAGATCATCACCACCGAGGTGCAAGCTGCCATTGCTGCTGGTGCCCCTCGTGAAGCTCATATGGATGATTGGAGGACCATATTACTTTACCAGCAAGAGTGGTCCAATCGTGCCTTCAATGCTGAAGCACAGCCCTGCTTCAAACCATTCAGGAGGAGAAGAAGCAAAAAGCAAGAGCTGATGCTTATATGGCAGAGAACATGATTCTTAGACAGCGACTGAAGTTGATGCCTGACCAGCCAGTGGCACCTGAAGCTGACATTGCAGAAGCCACTGAAAAAGCACCAGAACCTGAAGGACAAGCACAGGCAGAAGGAACCCAAGCAGAAAAGGAACAAGTGCAGGAAGCTGAAGCAACAGAAAATGAAGCTGAAGTTGGTCAATCAGTTGAAGCAGTCCAGAACAACTGAAGGATCCACATCAGCCAATTGAACATCTCATCTCTGAACAAACTTTTAAACTCTCGTTTTACTTGTACCTTACTTTGGACATTGTTCTTAAGTTGTCAGCTGCTTCTTATTATATTTGCTTGTGGTACTAACATAATTTTTGCAGGAACTTTAAATTTTTGGCTTTCTGCTTTCAAGTGAATGGTTTTAAGCAAATAGGAGGAGATTGTTGAATCTTGCATAATTAGATTTGCTTAAAATCATTCCACTTGGTTGTCAGCCAATAAATTTAAGCTATCCGTGGTCAGCCGAAAATTATTTTGTCAGCCACTCATTCTAGCTGACCTAAATATGTCTAGTGTCAGTTTACCTTTCTTTATGTGATTGATCATACACTTGTACTGACACTTTCCTATTTTGTGTTTTTGGTAGATATGCTGGTAGAATATATTTCCCAGGATCTTTTTAGATCCTGCCTCTGCCATAACACATTTTCAAATTCAAATGTGTTCCTAACGGGTTGCTTTTGAAGTCTATAAATACCCACTGGAAGCATTTGTGAAGACAACAATTTTGAAGTCAAGAAACCATCTACTTACAATCTCTCAGACGTTGTCTTCAAGAAAACTTTAGCTAGATATCTCTCATTGAATATTTCCCACTAGTTATTGTTTAGGCAAACACTGAGTGTTTTATTTCAAATAATTTAGAACTCAGTCAGTTTGTCTCACGAGTTTGGTTGTTTCTCAATCATTCTCCCCAAACACCGGTCTTTTGTTGTACAATGATCCATTAGAGATCAAATAGATTTTTAATAAAATTAGTGCACTTCAAAAATCCAAGTCTGACCAACTTGGTAGTGGACGTAGCAGTTTATCTATGAACCACTTCAACTACTTTGTCAGCCGTCTCTTATAATCTTGCAAACTGACTCAACACTTAAGAAGTTTTTCAACTAATTAAGTGTCAGTCAGTTAACAACAATCATTTGCTTAATTGTTCAGTTAGTGTGTACTTCAATTTCTTCTCTTATTCAGTGATCAGTTTTTGAAGAAAATCTCTTTTGAAAAATAGTTGTGTCAGCCAGCTGACCAACACTCATCGGCTTAAAGATTTTCAAAGTGTCAGCCAGCTGACCAACACATCAGCTGACTGATAAAATCAAGTTTTCCGTTGCCAATCTTTTAAGCATCACAAATCAATCCTCATAGTTTTTAAAAGGCTATTCACCCCCCCTTTAGCCTTAACTGTTGCCATCTGGACTTACAATAGTATACTGGAAAAACTGGAAATAGGTTGTGGAATAACTGGAAAAATTGGGGAAAAAAAAAGAAAGTATACTACAACATAGATCAATTAAGAAAATACCTTTTGTTGGTCAGATATGAAGACCCACTCCTCATTACTTTGAATCCCCAAGTCAGCTATCAAATGTTCAAGGAACCACTGCCAGGTTTCTCTGTTTTCACTCTCCACAATAGCATATGCAATGGGATACATGCCATTATTAGCATCTATACCAATTCCAGTAAGTATCTGACCTGAATGAGGTCCCTTTAGAAAGCATCCATCTAGCCCTATCACCTTCCTGCATCCAGCTGCAAATCCTGCTTTCAATGGCCCCAAACAACAGTAGATCCGTTTGAATTTTCTTTCATTTCCATTAACACCCTCCTCAGATCTGAGCTCAATTTTCATGGTTGAGTTGACATTTGTTCTCTTAATCTCGCACAATAATCCCATAGTAAACCAAAGCGCTCGAATGGTTTCCATGGTTTAAGCGATCTGCAATCCTTTTGGCTCTGTATGCTTGACTCAATGAAATTTCTAGATGTGTTTCTTCTCTTACTGTTACCATTATACCCTCCAAGGTCCAGTTAGGTGTGGACCTAAACCTCTCAATAAATCTCCTTGCAACCCACTCAGATGTCAGATGCCTATTTGTATAGGTGGGGCTACATGTATGCACATTCACAAATGTCTTCACTTCCCAAGTACTCTCAAACTTCCTAGGGGAAATAAGTATAACCCAAGGACATGACTTGGTACCCCTACACTTGGCCCTAATCCTTTTTGTGTCATTTTTAACTAAATGAATATCTCTCCTATTTTTTATTGCGTACTCTTTTAATGCTTGTTTCACCACCTCAGCATTTGAAAACCTCATTGCCAACTTGTACACTGGATTTCTCATTTCTTTTTCAGGTTGAAAGTCTAATCCTCTTTTCCTTTGTCTGTCCTCATCATCATCAGAGCTTCTAATGCTCCATAAGTCATCAGAGCTTGCATAATCAGACTCCACATCTATTTCTTCACCAGTTAAAATATTTGACTTTCCCATACCCTTATTACACTTCTTAGCTTTCACACCAGCCCACTCAACTGACCTGTCAATATTTTTTTCAAACTCTACATAATCACTATCATTACCAGACCAATTATACTTAGGGTCAACAAATTGATTATAATCCCATCATCCTCAGAATCATCATCTTCATTATCATCTTCAACCTCAACCTCAGAATGTCCATGTTCATAATCTACATTATCATCATGCTCAACCTCCACATCATGAGTTGGTTCAACCTCAACCTCAGAAGGTCCATGTTCAAAATCTACATTATCATCATGCTCAACCTCCACATAATGAGTTGGCTCAACCTCAACCTGATGTTCTAAGTATGCATCATCAAACTGATCATGTTCTGCATCATCAATCAAAATTTCATGCAACTCTGTACCAGATTGGTTATGTTCTTTTTCTCTGTTTTCAGCTCTATATTCATATTCAAATCTAGCCACAACATCAGCAAGTTCATCCACGTTATAAGTTAGTAACAATTGATTAAGTGTTTCTCTATTTTCATCTGATATATCCAACTCTTCTATAACTACAGAGCTTTTAAGTGATGGTTCCACAAAGAAGTCATCACAAGAAGTGTCACCATGTTCCAAATACACCTCAATCAATTTATATTTCTTTCGTATTTGGGTAAGAACCATCATGTCATCATCAGTCCCTAAAGCTTTCAACCCATATTGAAGGTCCAATGTTGGAACCTTATAATGGTAAAACATAATCCCATCATAACCAAGCCCCTTAATAATCTGGTTAATTTCTTGAATAGACATTTCATCAGGATGACAAAAGTCAAAATGATCAATACACCTACCACTATAAACTCTTTGTGGAGTGTATTCAAACTCTCCACCATGGTATAACTTAATGCTGAACCAATCTGAGTCAGGATCTGTGGTAAAGGCAACAACAACCTAAATAAGATAAAAATGAAAACACAAGGGACCACAACCGATCTTTTTCTACTCACTAATGCAGAGTGAGAATTTTAAATTGACTATATATATAAGGGGCCTCAAACTAATAACCAACCATATTAATTTACAGTACTAATAATACATATAAAAATCAACAAAACACAACATCTGATGCAAGGACCAAAGCAATAGACAAACGAATAACACTTCACAACAAAAGACATTTTCAAAACCAAATATAACTTTACAGAACATACAACATGTGTAACAAACAGAAATGCACTCACTGTAAATAAGCTAGGAACCATTTACAGTACAAAAGAAGCTATAAAACCCTGATAATTTGACGAAGAAGAAACAGAGAACTTACTATAAATATCACCACCATCCCATACTTCTCCTCTTTTCTTTGAATCCACGTCATTTCCGGAGGAGTTTAGTCGAATCAAAGCGAACACCAAGTAAACCCTAACTAAATTTTGCTTCAATCGCCGACCCTTCTCCTCTTCGCCAACACTAACTACTGGTATTATGAACATTAATTATTTGTATTTATATTTCATAGTTGGTCCCTGTACTTTTGTAAGACAAATTGTCTATTTTGCCCATCCACAAATGCACCCACGTGGCACGTGATCGTACTTAACGACCAAAAGTTGACAGAAGGACCAATGGTGTAAAAGTTTTCAGTCTAGGGACCATTTGCGAGGTGTATGGACGAATAGTCAAGAACCCTAAAAGTACAGGGACCAATTGTGTAGTTTGTCCTATTATTAAATTAACATTTCAAATATTATTTTAATTTAATTTCAATTTAAGTTAACGTTACGTTAAGTTAAGTTAAGTTAAGTTGTAATGTGAATGTTTTATTTTTTGTAATTATATTGATGCTAATCATTTTAATTATTGATATTATATTATTAAATTAACATTTCAAATATTATTTTAATTTAATTTCAATTTAATTTCAAATATTTTTGATATTTTATATTAATTAGAATTTAATTTTCAATTTATTTTTAGTGACGAATTTTACGTAAGCTAAAGGTGACCTTTAGCGATAGAATTTTTTCGTCGGAAAATATTCAAAATAATTTAGGTTTATTTTAATGACGAAAAATTCGTCACTAAAATAAATTGAAAATTAAATCTGAAATATTCGGCAGTGCGACAAATAGATTGAAGGTCACCTTTAGCGACGGAAAATTCGTCATTTCAATATTTCGGAAATTATTTTAAATGACGGAGAAAATTCCGTCTAAAGGTCCACTTTAGCGACAGGAAAAACACCGATAAATTAAAGTCAGCCGATGTTCAATTAAAATCGATGCTTAATTAGTCATTGCCGATTGCTGCTGCTAAATTCCGCCGATGCTCCATTTCGCCAATAAATGAAAATTAAAATTCGCTCGCTAAAATTCGCCGCCGAATTTGGCGCTGTTTCTAGTTGTGTGCATAATCGTCTCACCGAATCGTTGGCTCGACCGGGATCACGGTGCCAAACCTTCTTTAATCAACTCCTAAAAATATTAGGATTACGACAAAATCATCAGGTGTATCAGCCAACCTATTTGAGACCATAAAAGTTGAGTAGGGTCATGTTCTCGCATCGATAGGTCATTAAACCATGGTTATGCGGCTAGCTTTGCTCGGCTCGGGTGAGCCCATTTGTGGAACTGCAATCTTCGGTGGTCGATGGTCCGCTTGGGGAGAATCCATTTGCGGAAGAAGCATCATGAATATCACCATTACTTCCATATCAAAGATTGTTGAACCTGGGGAGGGTTTTAATTTGGACAGGGAGACTCCACCTGCTGCCGATACAAACCATTGCCTACTATTGAGTGGGTCAATTGCAGGCTTTATCGACTTACAACGAGTATGACAAGACACAACAATGGAATAGCAATGCACACAATATTTACAAGCCAAAATGCCCAACCTTTATTACTCAATAATACAAAGGATTACAAAGAATGTCTAATGGCCTCCTTTATGCCTAACTCTGGTCTATACTAAAACCAGTAAATGACTGCATTGCCTTGGACAAGCATACTGTTCATAACCGCTGGGACACATGGCTGCCAGATTTGGTGGTTGTTTTCTGTCATAAAACTACCCACAACTGCCCAAGTGCCTTGCCTTAGCCAATCGCTTCGCACATAATGTCGCCACTGCTCAAATTGTTTGGTCCTACATTCCTTCATATCTCTTGCTTTCCAAAGAACATCGCTTCATGCCAGCCTGCTGCCCGCATGTCATTTAATCGCCTACGCCTATGTCCATATGCCATAGCCCGTGTATCCTTATCGCTTTCAACACACAAGGCCCTTACATGGCCCGCTTGCCAGCCGCACTCACCGACTAAGTTTTTACAAACTCTCCACCACTGGGAGAGTCCGATGTCCTCATCGAATTGTCATTCCAATAAGAACTAATTTGATCTTCAAATAGCCACAACGTCACATCACGTTTCCAAGTAGCATCTGCCACGCCTTCTCCTTTCCATTGCACGAGAAAATCTGTCATGTGATTCTTCTTACTCATCCCCATTGTTCTATGATCAAGTATCTTCTCAATGCACTTCTCGAACTGCTTTGAGATG
>CM028384.1:100638147-100676083 GCA_013146195.2 Codonopsis lanceolata | reverse complement strand
GTTTTTGATTTTCTTCCATTGTGAAATCATATTTTGGCCCTGTGACCCCACCCTTCAACCTTGTGGTCTCAAACTTGGGTATTTGAGACCCCAAACCCTCCTCCATTCATTTCATCTTCATTCCACACACAATAACCAATTTTTAGAGAGATAAAAGAGATCTCAATGTATGTTCTTGGTGTTTGTGTGTGTTTTTCATTCCCGATGATCCGACCGCCGAAGTTTGATATGACACCACCATTGCGGCTCTCGACGACAAAGTATTTCCCATCGATTCATTTTTGTTTTCTAATAGGTTTGTGGTTCGATTTGGTAAGTTGCCATCCCCTTTCTTTCTCTCTAGCTTGATATCATGCTAGGATGCTAGAGATTTGATTTACATGTTTTGGTAGAATATCCTATCACTATATGTTGGGTTTATGATGGTTTATGTTTGATGAATATGTGGGTTTGAACACAAATGGGTTTGATTGTGTTAATTGGGTGTTTAAGCTTTGAAATGCTTGTTTATGTGTTTAAGAACTTGGATGTTTGATAAATTATGAAATGGGTTTGTGACCTAGATTTTGAAACTTAGCAATTCGACTCAACAAAGTCAAATAGGGATTTAATGAGTTAATGTGAGCCTCGAGATGAAATCCTATGACATTTGGAGATCGTTGGGTCTCAATTGCGAAATCCCAAGATTTTGACATTTTGGGAGATTACGAGTTTACGTCATATTTACGTTTTAGGAGTTTGATTTAAGTCCCAAGATTGTATTAGCAAGGTCTAACATCTTTGTATTTATCTCTAAAACGTTAGAGTGCATATTAATGAGGGTGCGACTCTTGGTGGTCCTCTTTAGTGCATGATAGTGCACCAAATTGTTAAAGAATGTATGATGCGATTCTTGTGCGATTTATGATGAATTGGGGATTAGGAATAGATAATCGATCCGTTGTGATTGTTATGAGTGTACTATTGGACACTCTATGATGAGAGACTAATGAGATAGTCTTGGGGTGTGATTATAATAGTAATGATGTTATACTTGAGACGATTGGGTTTATGATGATTGATTAAAGAATATCAATTAAGTCATGATTTGATATACGTTGCGGTTTATGTTATTAATGACCTAAAATATGAAATATAATTAAGACTCAACGAAGTTGAATTGGGATGGATAACATACTCATGAAAGTTGCGCTAGAATCCTTCGGCGTTTGAGACGCATATGGTCTTGTTTGTGAAGATGCGAATGATTTCTTTGTGAATGTCCAATGTGACACCTAAACCGAATGATTTCTATGATGATATGATGACGCCTAACTAACCTAGTAATCCGTACGATCGAGATACTTGGAGTTCGGGGAAATGTTGACTTGGTTTAGTAACTCAAGAGAGTTGACTATGGGTCGACGTGCATGTTAGGGCACGAGAATATTAGAAACTATTACATAATCTCAAAATGATGTTATGAGATTGGAACGATGGATGGACTACCAATCCATACGAGTTAAGGTTGAGTGCACTTGTGGGTACTTGTGTGTTTGTGACTATAGGATAGTCTTGTTTATGCTATGAGCGTGACTTCAAGTGTAATGATTAATACACGATGGTTGTGGACCGAGAGGGGTCCCGATGTGGTTATGTTGGAGGCTAAGTATGCAGCCTTATGATATGGGTGTGTATGGACTAATGTAGCAGTCTATACTTGTTTGTGAATTGAGGATATTTGAGGACCTCAATATATGATTCTTGGACTATTTAGAAAGTCCCGTTATGGTTGTGTTTGGAGGTTAAGTATATAGCCTCATGATATGAGTATGTATAGACTAATGTTGTAGTCTTTACTTGTTTGTGAGTCGGGGATTCTTGAGGACCTCAATATGCAATTGTATATAGACTAAACATGTAGTCTCATTATGTGAATGTGAAATAGACTATTAATAGTCTAAGTATGTTTGTGATTTGAGGATCATTGTGTACCCCAATATTTGGATACTTGAACTAAATATGTGGTCAAGTTGTATTTGGGAATACTTGCAAATATATGCATGTATGTTTATGTGATTGAAGACTAAATATGTAATTTTGAGATGTTAAGTGATTACCTTCCAATATGTGTTTGTTAATGTGTTAAGGTAGAATCATAGATCTACTTATGTGGATAAGGTTACCTCTTTTGGAGCCTTGTCGATTTTGATATGTTACGAGTAAATATCTACTTGTGCATTGCATTGGACGTCCAGCTGGCATATTTGGTTGTTTTTGTTGAGTTGATGATGGGACGACGCATTGCCTTCACGAATGGTTAAAGTTCGTGTTGCCGTATCGAAACTTTGTTGGACATGTGGCGACCGATCCGATCCGATCCCAAGACGAGATCCCAAGGTCGCCGCGGAAAACGAATAACACAACAAATAATGGGTAAGACTATAACAGCGATACGCCAATGACTTCAACAAGTTCGTGATCGCTATGGGTTGCCGTATCATAAACTTGTTGGACATGTGGCGACCCGACCCGATCCCAAGGTCGTGCTGAAAACGAACAACACAACAAATAATGGGTAAGGCTATAACAATGATACGCCAATGACTTCAACAAATGCGACGCGAAACATAATTATCTGAGGGTGCACGAGCTAACAAGCTCAAACAAAATACAACCAAAGAGATAGTAAATCTCTTGGTCCAAATATTTGAAGCGCGTGACGCAACATTAGACACGCACATTAAAACACCATGTCATGCAATTTATAGCAATTAATAAAACCAAGTCATCAGCGACGTTACAGTCAGAACCCAACATTAAACTAAGTCTACAACTCTAGTCTAACATACTCAACGACTAAAAGCATGTCGAAGAACAAACGTAATAAACCAACCATTAGATGGTTAACATAACTAGAACATGATCATTATAAATATACATAAGGCACGACTAACACCACGGCTCCCAAAAGATTAATTACTAACACATAAGTACAAATATCAATACACAAAGACTTGCTACCCATTGTAAAGTTTACATAACTTTACTTTCCCAAACGTCCTTACCAAAAGAAAAGGTACTAAACTACTAAGTAGCAACCTTGCAAAAGCTTCTCCAATGATACTCGAGAATCACTTCGATCCGCTAGCACGACTCGGATCCAGGGAAAAACAATCAAACAAAGCGGAGTAAGCCATAAAGACTTAGTAAGTTACTAAACATAACTTCTGTCATGGCATCATTCTTAACAATAATAATTCATGTTATTGGCATAATATAACATTTCATCAATATTCATGTCAAGGCGTTCATGCTTAACATTCTTAAGTAGCATGTTATCAATAAAGTATAACAATTCATCAAATCATCTCAACCATCATATCATAACATATTCACGTAGCACATTATTCACATATAAGTACTCATGGGATAAATCACATAAAAGAGATATGATACCATTACCATTTTTCCGCCGTATCGCTCCTACAAAAACACGTGCAAACCATATGTGTCCTCGATACCCAAATTGTGGTATCGACGCCCCGAGACATTCCCCACTCGAGTTCCATAGTTATCAAAGTCATGTTTTCATACTACAACTAAGATCAACTACTTCCCCCGTGGCCATCGATGGAGGGGTGTGTGCTAGGGGTGGCAATTCGTGTTATCGTGTCGTGTTAGTGCCTCATTATCGTGTTTTAATATTATCTATCTTATTCGATCATAAATAAAACAATAATTATTAATTTGAATATATTAATAATTTCGTGTCTTTCATGTCATGTTTCGTGTTGTGTCGTGTTGTGTCGTGCTGGGCTTATCGTGCTATTTGTCTTTGTAATCGTGTTTTATAATTGTGTCTTATTGGTTCGTGCTAACGTGTCGTGCTGGCATTGCCACCCTTAGTGTGTGCAACCCGGCACAAATGATCATCGAAATCACAAATCCCACAATTTGTGAAGACGATACATCGTCCGCCACAGACTCACAGCATGACTCGGTGGACTCAAACTCAAGCACAAGTAATATATACTTCATATGCTCAAAGAAGTAGGCACATACTCTACAATCGACTAGTCATGTATTTCAATCATAACTAGCATGTAAACACATTAGAGATAATATTAAGACTCTAATAATCAAGTGTCCTTCATACACTTCTAAAATGCTCTGAGGCTTTACCTCCATCAATCGCCCCATTTTCCGTAGGACTTAAGCATATAGTTCCTTAAAGTCATACTAACCCAAAGGTTGACTCTGTTGAGTCATTTCTACACTTTCAAAAATTAGGGCATAGAAGCCATTGGCCACAATACCCTCCTATGTTCATAACTAGCATCAATGTCAATGTTCTCAAGGTCATTAAACCAACATAACCCCAACAAAACCCCCAATTAGGAAATCATAGTACAAAAGTCACATTTCAAGCATATACACATTTTGGCAATTTTACTAACATGCTTCCAATACTTGATCATGCAAGATAAGATAGATTAACATACTTCCCTACACATGAAAAATATCCTAATCATGGTCCCTAACAAGTTCATCCAACCAAAATTGTCATTTAGGCATATAGAAAACATGACATCTCTAAAAAGCCCTAATTGCACTCATTGACCTCAAATAGCACAAAGATTGTTTTCCCTAGGGTCAATGAGGCAAAAAATCAAATTGAAAGAGATGAAGTAACTTACTTGCATGAACCACTTCAAGCAACAAATTGCAGAATCCAATCGGTGGAATGTGTTCCTCTCAACCTCCTCTTCAATTCTATGGTTTGGATTAGGAAATGGATAACCCTAGCTATGGAGTCCAAGGATGAACTCCCCAAGAAGCCCTAGGGAACTCTCTCAAGCTCACAAGAAAGGCTCCCCACGTTTTTGAAAAGAAATGACAGCAAATAGAGGCATAAAGGGGGTATATGTGGTTCACTAAGGTTGAAAGTTAGTGGGACATGTGTCCAAATGTTGTGGGTGTACTCCCTTGATTAGCCAACTAAATCCACTCAAAACTTAATTAGATAGGTTAGGACATGTTTAGGGATGTTTAGAGTGTTTAGGATAGGTCTAATGGGGTGGGATGGGTTACATTCGGCCAAAAAAGACGAAACAGGAATTGTAGATTTCGGGGTTGGCGCCGCCCCCTCTGGGCGTCGCCCAGCCTTCCTTTCAGCCAAAACAAGTTTATGGATTTTGGGCGTTCGCTCAGCCCAAACCTTGAGCGAACTCTCACTCCAAACTTTCAAAATGCCTCAAAATTGAACCCAAAGGAGTCCTAACCCAAACCCTAACATTAAGGGTTGATTCCAAACTCAAAATGAGCCCGAAACTCACTCGAACAACTCCCGGAAAGTCTCAAAACGAAGCAAGAAACATGTAATAACAAAGTAGCAATTGAATCAATGATCAACCAAGTAAAAACACATGATTATGAACATGTTAAACATATTATGAATGGTTTACAATACATGTACATGTTAAATTACAACCTAAACGAAATCAAAACATTAAATGACGAATCATAAACAAAGTATGAATTCATGCAACGAAATAACAACGGATGTACTAATAATGCTCCCAAACATATCCGTGAACAAAGTAAACATATTCATAATGATTATGAATGCATGTAAACAAGCACAAGTCAAGCACGCAATAATCTAGGGTATTACAGGACACACCCCTCCACTGTTGGCCGTAGTGGGGATATAGCCCCAGTGTCGTAACAATATGTGCGACTTTGGTAAGCTATGGAACTCGGGGACGTAGATACCACGAGATGGGTATCGAGAGGCATGTTTGGTTTTGCACGTGTATTGCAGGAGAAACGTGGCAGCAAAAAATTGGAGTAATATTTATATCCTCCTTTATGTGGTTTATTATGAGCACTTATGTAAACATCACCGTGCTGTGTGGTTTGTGTTATATGGATTTATGTGACTATAATTATGCGGTACATGTTTATGATTTGGTAAACTTATATTGATGCCATGATTGATATAGATGACTGAGCATTTTTCCATGCCGTATTGATGCATTTAGTAACTTACTGGGTCATTATGACTTATCCCACAACTCTTTTTTTCTTAGTGTGAAGTTTGATTGATAGTTTGCATTGAGGCAGCGAGATCATAGTTGTAGCAGTTTGGCTCTCTTGAGTAGTAGCTCGTGGAGCATGTTTATTTTTTGTATTGTTGTTCATTCTGTGAGGGCGACCAGGTTTGTAAAGTTATATAAGCTTTACCTTGGGGTAGAATTGTATTGGGTATTTGTAGTTGTTTTATTTTGGGCCGACAAGTATTGTCGTGTTGTTATATTAATCACAGTAGTTTTATTCTAGTTCCTTTCCCGAGCATGTTTTAGCTCGTGGTGTTTAGTTATTGTTTCTCCGACATGTTTTGCTTCTTGAGGTTGTGGTTGTGTTCCCGAGTCTGTAGACTTGTGGTTGTAGTTGTTAGGTTAGGCATGTAGTTTTCTTGAGGACTTGTGTTTTTCTCTCGCCGTTGTTGCCGATGGTTTTGTTGTTTGTGTACATTGTTGCGACCTGTGTTTTGTAGAATCTTATCAAGAGATAGTTAGTCTCTTGGATTGTCTTAGTATTACTGAGCTCGATACCTCAGGGCTCCTTCTTATTAATCGCTTGCGCAGGTTGTTGTTGTTGTTGTTGTTCTTCTTCTTCTTCTGTCGTTACGGCTTTACTTTCTTGTTAGAGCTTGTTTAGCTCGTTTGGTCGATAGGCGTCATCATGCTAAGCATGTGCCTATCCATTTATTAGATGGTTTAGTGGTACGACCTTAGATTTCGTGTTGGAATCGGTCGGGTCATCACGAAGTCCTCGACAATCGAAACAAAATCCACTCAAAGGAGATACCGATGACTCTCAAACCCATAAAATGGAGCATCCGCAACGAGATGGCCACTTCTACTCCATTGTTTGTCTCGGCTCCCTCCTCCCGGTATGTTCTAATGTTGAGTTAGAGGCCATTCGGTCGGACGCTTCATGAGAGTGAGAAGGTTGTTGAAAGATGGCATACCCAAGTTCAAGAAGACTCCAATGGAGGTGGAACCATAAGACGTTTATTGGCTCGAGAATGAGTAGAGGCCATCCGATTCTTGCATCGCAAACTCTGATGCTTACATCCAAACTCCAATACTTGCATCACAAATTCTGATGTGCATCGCAAATTGTGACATGACTTGAAAAGGTAAGCGAATAGGCCGTCCCTCCTTCTTTCCTGTAACCATATTAGCCAAGTCCACTAAAATGCTTTTCATAGCACCATAACCCGCCTTTCACTCCTTTTTTTTCCCTAGCTACTAGTTGAAGAAGAAATGAATCGAAAATCCAAAAGGACTAAATCATTTTTGACTCTAGGTCAATAGAGACGAAACAAGAACTAGGCGAATGAGTACTTTTGTGTAGCAAATTGGTAATCTTCCTTCGTACTTTCCTGCTTGGAAAGAACAAGAAAGATGCTAGTACCTGGTAAACCTTGAGATATAAAAGTTCAAGCTCTACCTACAGTAAGATTCTCTTTTTCGCAGAAGATTGTTCGTGGAATTAACCGCATTAGGATGTGAAAGTGAAAAGGGATGAAGGATTTGTTCCACTTAGTGAAGTTAAGTTTCAATTTAGACCATGGGAGGGAGAGATAGAGAGGCGATGTATGTGTGGGAATTTTAGGAAGAAATTAATGAAAGTGGACTTTAGAGGTTAAAAAAAGGAACTAAAGAGGTTGGAAATCTTGGAAAGTGAACCAACATGCAATTTTATCAATTTTTAAATTGGAAAAGGCCATTGGTCCACAAATATGCTCAAATAGGCTAGAGGGGGTGAATAGCCTATGATGCCATTTAAAAAATTTTCTATTGGATATATTTAAAACGTAGATTTAATGGCATCTGTAGTTTAGCGTATTGAGCATGTCTGCTGGTAGAGGCTAACGGCAGACTTGCTCTAAGTAGAAGTATTAACTCGCCAAGATGGCGATTAAATCAAAAGCCGCTTATAAAGAGTTTAAGCAGCGGAAATAGAGGCTTTAGATTTGTAGAAGTCTTAAGTGGCTATACTCGAATATATGATCGAACAACATCACACTTAATATTTCTTTCAAATGCAGATACAAGGAGATCAATTAAAGAATAACTTTTCTAAATGTAAATCAATTTATAAAAGCTCATAGATATATAAAGACCGAGGGATAAATTATTTGTAAGAACATCTGAATTTATTCAAAGATAAATTACAGATTACATCAGCCTAAATATTCTATGTAAAGTTTTTGTCCTCGTCCTTTCAAGCCTTAATCTTTGCTTAATTATTCATAGATGAATCCTTAAGTAAAGAGGGCAATAGGAGACCAAAACGAGAAACTTATATGAGAATATAATTTTCAAGGTCGTTTAGATAAGAAATATCTGAACGATTGAGTGCAGAGCACTCGACCTTCTATGATGAATGATTATTGCACAATCAACAGCATTTGTATAGGAATACAAATCTGAAGATATGAATGCAATATCTACAGACAACTCTTCATCTTCTTTGGGCATAATCTAAAATCAATCTTCAGATCGATCTAAGATCTTGATCTCCATCTATTGAAGTTTCTGATTTATCTTTCTCTTCTTCACCAAACTTTTCTTCCTAGTAATCCACTGAAAGTGTCTTGCTAAGGTCTGGATAGATTCACTGTGATCTTCTATCAAGATCTGAGATACGTTGGTGAGGACAATCTCGTTGTAGATCTCTTTATTTCTTTGAAGCTCTTGTCGGAGTCTGATTTCGACTTCGCTCTGTGTGTGTTTCTATATCTCTGTGTTACTTGGAGAAGAGAGTGGATTCTTATATAGACTGGAGTCAACGTGATCGTTGAGAGATGAAGATTTGATGTTTCTATCCATTTAGAGATATAGTTGTTGAAGTCTATCGGATAGAGATTTTAGTCTTCAAGATCTCTGACTGTTGCGTAAAGATTTAGTCCTGTAGATCTTGGAACTTGTTGCCTGTCAGACTATATTGATAAGTCTCTGAAGAGTAGGTCGATGTCGGTGCCCAGCGTCGGGTGGTGGTCAATAAAGTAGATTTTTTTGACTTTATGGAGACCATGTGAGTGAGATAAAGTCTTGTAGCTCTAACTATATGGGGCTTTAGGCTTTTTTTGACTTTATCGGTTTGAACATATTTGTCTTGATTTGCTTTTAGTCTTTTTCTACGTAGCACGTGCATAATTAGGTCCGCAGGTGCAAGGTTTTTGGTCGATTGGAGCAGTCTTTTCTCCAGAGCAGCATCTTATGTTTCGAGAGAAGAACTAATGTCTGGCAGTGCCGCCGGGTGCTAACAATCAACTTATAGCATGTCTAGTGGTGAGTCTTCAAGATGTTCTGATCTTCTTATGACAAGTCTGCTAGTGACGAGTCTATTGAAGACTTTTGACATTATTGCAAGTCTGCCGTTGCTTAGTGCATATGAAGTGCTGGTCTATTTGATCATCATGTTGGAAGGTAGGACTCGTCGGTCGCACCTAATCTAAGACCTATGTGATGTCACACGAGTTGCAGCGCTAACTTAGACCTTTTAGCCACTAGTGATGACTCACTATAATGGGAACAAACAAATCAACATATATAGAATATGTAAGATCCCGATTCCCGGTTAGCTTGAATTGCGTGCAATGCTCGCATTTCTTCTTTGGTTGATTTCTCGTTTGGTTCGTGAGAGAGTCTAAATGTGTATGAGATACCACATTAAGACTAAAACACTTTTAAGAGATGTCATATAGTTGTCGACTTGCTAAAGTCAAAAGTCGTAACCCGACGGTAGTCGAAATGCGACGCGATTGAGAGTTTATTCGGGTTTTGTGTTCTTGACCTCGATTTGGTCCTAGATCTTTACATGATGATTAAATAACATGTTTAGATGTGTTAGACTTCTAATTGGATGTATTCCATAAGTCTCGTGAAGTTTTGACGCCTCGAGAATAGCAATTCTCCTTATCGCGTAGTTTGAGATTTAGCCGGGCGAACGTCTCGTCTTTCGGGAGCTTATTTCCCCTATCTGTTGTGCATCATTTGAGAGGAATTCAGGCCTATTTTTTAGCCCTAATAGGTGTTTACAATCATGGGTTATTACCCGTCGGTTTGTGGTTTCATTTTGTGGTTTCGACGCTTCGATAGCATGGGAGTTTAGTTACGTCTTTGCCCCTGTTGTTTCGTGTTGTTTATGGGAGTTTAGACCTACTTTAAAAGTGGTTTGAGACTTGGATGGATTAAATTAATGTTTGAGGACTTTAAAGGGTTCAATTGTTGTGAGCCATTTTGAAGCTTTAAGGCTCGAGGATGCATGCGGGAGCGACCGAAACCGAGCAAGGAATCAGCAAAGGGGTTTTTGGTGTGGAATAGTGTGATGCGCTCGCATCATACTTGCTTGATGCGACCGCAAGGGTCCCTGGCAGCCCTGTTACGAGTTTTTGTGAAAAATTGAATTGTTGACCAACTTATACCCACCTAAACCCAATCTAAACTAAACCTAAACCCTCCTACTTAACTTAAGACATGTCCTAACCATCTAATTGAGATTGGGAGGTGGATTAGTGTGGGTAATTAAGGGAAACAAACCTATTAATCTAAACTACACCCACTTACCTTCTAACACATATAAGCCACAAAACACCACTAAAGCCTCCCATTTTCTCGCCTACACTTCACAAAAACGTGGAGAGCTTGAGAGAGGAGTTTTCTAGGTTCTTGAGTGCCCAATCTTGGAGGCCATAGCTTGGGACCTTCTTCCCCCAATCTACACCATAGTTTTGAAGAAGGGATTGAAGAGAACAACACCCACCACTTGGAATTTCGGGATTGTGGCTTGAAGGGGCTGAACCAAGGTAAGTTTCTACCCTATTCCTCCTTCTTTTGGGCTCCATTGACCCTAGGGAAACAATCATTTGTGCTATGTGAGGTAAATGGAAGCCATTGTTAGGGTTTGTAGAAGATGCCATGAACCCTAGGTTTTCAAATTGATGATAGAGTTGATTGAACCTATGTGAGACCATGATTTATGTGAAATTCATGTTCTAAATAGTCTATTGAACTTGGTTATGTTGGTTATCCATGAGTATTGAAGTTAATTTCGTAGAGATACTTGGAGGGTGTTTTGCCCAAATTTTGTTTTAGCTTGCAAAATTATTGATGTGAGCTTGATTACTATGTTTTATATGCTTAATAGAGTATATTAAACCGTGTTGTATGATTTAATCATGAATTGGGAACTATGATTAGTAAGGTGACTTGAATGAATTTAGGCACAAGATGGCCAATTTGTTCTAAGTTGCATTGCAAAGTAATTTTGTCGGGTTTATGTGAGTCAACGAACTTGGGAAGATGATTATGGATGTTAGTTGCGAATATAGAGGATATTGAGAACCATGTCTTCTATGCCCTAAAATTTTAGAAAGGGTAGATTGGACTCAACGGAGTCATTATAAGTTCGATTAAGTGCTAAATGAACTTGAGTTGAAATCCTACGACGATTGGATTGGTTAATGGAGTGAAAAACATAACTTCCAAATTTTAAATGGTTGGTGATTGTGATGTGTTTTGTGGATTTTAGTCTTGGGAATTAAGCCCGAACGACTATTGGGAATTGTTTGTAAACTTTAATGAATTATTTCGGTGTGGAGTTATAAAACACATAAAGAATGAAATGTGTTAGTAAGACTCAACGGAGTCGTAATAAGGCCAATAAAATGATAAAGAGCCTTGGGTTGAAACCCTACAATGTTTGGGTTTGTTTGGGTTATGATTATGCACACCGGGGTTTTTGGTTTGTGTCCAATGGAGACACTCATGGTATGAAGACTCATTAGAAATATGTTTTGAGCATGCTTGTTAGAGCATGGACATTTGAGACCAACGTATGGTCATGTGTATATGTAAGACAAGATTAAGAAAGAATTCTCTCCTTAAGGATTTTGGTTGCGTGCTTATAAAAGCACTAGTGAGAAGTGACTACGGAGTAGTCATGATGTTTTGAGTATGAGGTTGGTGTTATCGATCATGTGAGACGATTAGGACTATGATTGAGTCCGGTGTACTAAAAATAAAGACTAGAATAATAAGTCTTGAATTGTGGATATTTTGAGACTAGCGTAGCAGTCTTTGGGTTGATTTGAGTTGAGGATTATGGAAGACCTCACATTATATGTTATTAAGCTTGTATGCTATACTTGACTGGGTTGATGACTTGAGGAATCATGAATACCTCAATAAGTAGTTCTTGAACTAAACTTGTAAGTTAGTTGAACTCAATGGTTATATGCAAATATATGCATTGTTCATGATGTTTGGTAGAGCATTATGTCCTACTTGATTTTATGCAATTATATGCATGGTTTATGAGATTTCGTAGAGCATTATGTCCTACGTGGTTATATGCAAATATGTGCATGGATATGGGATTTTGTGGAGCATTATGCCCTACTTGTTTATATGCAATTATGTGCATGGTTTATGAGATTGTTGTAGAGCATTATGTCCTACATGGTTTAATGAGTCCGATAATTATGAACTTGGTCTCATTGGTTTATACAAGTAAATATCTACTTGATCGTTTGGTTTAAAGTCCAGCTGGCGGGTTTGGTTGTTGTGTCGGCAATGGGACGATTCATAGTCTTTGGGAACAATCGCTATGAATCGTTGCATTGGGTCCTTTTTCTCCTCACTATTTGGCCAATAGTGGGATGTGGTCTCGAGAGAGAGCCATCTAGCCTACTTTCGAGCTCCCATTTCTCATCCGGAGGCTGGATGAATGTAACGAGTACTCATTAAGGGAAACTGATGAGTTGAGATTATTGGGGACGAGACCCCAGGGTATGATTGATTGGGTATTGAGCCCGGATCTTGGTTTGAGATTTGATCTCATGGTAAGTTGGTTGGGTTTTGAACCCGAATTTGATTGTAACGGTTCGATCTACGTTTAGTGTTACACATGTTTCTTTATGAGCATTTATATGAAAGTTATTATGCTACATGATTTATGTGAGTTTATGTGCTTTAAAAATTAAGTACATGTTTCTTGTTGGTATACTAGCATGATACCATGATTTTTATATGATTGCACATTATGCCATGCCATGTCATAATATGCCATATAGTTGCATTTTAGAAACTTACTGGGTCATTATGACTCACTCCGTGTGATTGTTTTCCCTAGTGTGTGCAGTGATCCCGTTGAATGCCTTCCGTTAACGACTTCTAGCAGGTGGTCTTCCAAGTCAAAAGTTTGGAGTTATTTATTATTATGTTGTTATTTATTTGTGAGGCTCGAATATAAAGTTATGTAGACTTTACTTGGGTAGATCGTAGTATTATGTTATGGTTGTGTATTTGGGATCCGGTTGTATTGCCGAGCCGTTGTATCCTTAGAATTTATTCTCGTTGTCTTTTTGAGCATCTGTGGCTCGTTTATTCTAGTTTTGGTATTATTGTTGTTCCTACCTCCTAGCTTTTAGTCGTGAGTTTTTGGTTGGTGGTTTAGCATTAATTATATGGTTATAGTGAATTGTTCCTCCGACATGTTATAGCCGTTGAGTGATGTTTATCAGGTTGGGATTTTGTCTGTTGCCGGCCTTGGTTGCCGATGGTTTGTTGTGCGTGTCTAATGTTGCGTCACGCGCGTCGAATTTTTGGACCGAGAGATTTACCATCTCTTTGGTTGTTTATATTTAGGAGCTTGTTAGCTCGGGTTCCATTATGGTTTTGCTTCCGCAGGTTTTGGTTTTTATTTTCTTGTATCGCCGTTATGGCTTTATATTCCTGTCTTGAGCTTGTTGGCTCATCTTTTGACTCGCACCATTATGCTTAGCAGGTGCTTGTCTGTCTCTTAGTTTGTCCTGATGGCGCGACCTTGGGATCTCGTATTGAGATCCGGGTCGGGTCGTCACAGAATATGCAAGGTGATAAGTAAATTATCAAGAAGCATATTCCCACAAAGGCTCTTTCATAAAATTGTTCCTAAAATGCCCACAATCCAACGGTGCATGAGGTTATGATTTCTTCGACCCCTACTGCAAGTACGAAAAATTTATGTCTATCTCTCTCTAACTCTCTCGGTGTATCGTAGTTTAATGGTCAATAATTAAGCTAACTATCCAATTTTATGCGCTTCCTTTAATCAAAATAACTCTTTGAGGAATTAGAATCATGAAGAGGCACGATTTGAACAAATGCGGCTGAAAAGTGGATTGACAAGATGTGGGCACGAAGATGTAAAATTATACATGTAAACTGTTCGATGAAATGCCTAAAAAGGAACTTGTTGGTTCTTGACCACCCTTTTGAATTGCAATGCATCAATTTTGAATCGCTATGCATCAAATTTCAATCGTGATGCATTGATTTGGAATCACGATGCATCACAATGTTTTAAAGGAATGAGATATTTACAAAATCATAATCAAATTTAATTTGAACGATATATTTATGAAAATCAATCAATCAATCAATACTTATTCTATTTGATTCCTACCTTAATTACAATATCAAGCAAAATAAGGAAACTTTAGCTACTTCCGAATCAATTTAAAGAAGATATTTACAGAAGTCAATCAATCCATATTCATTCTACTTGATTCCTACCCAATATCTAGCAAAATAAGAAAATGTTGACTACATATATACAATGAAACGCAGTCAGTACAAAATAAGGAAGATGTAGTAATTGACGGTAACTGTTTTATTTTAAATGGCCAAAATTTATCCCATAGCTCATTAATTACTTAAACCACAATTAGATATTAGAAAATAATAAATATATAATATATATGGCACGTGGGCTACATTTATCTTATGGCAACCGCTACATTTATCTTATGGCAACCGCCGCTCCTTCATCATTTCCCCATCAAATCCTTCTCTAACCAAAGCCAACCTATAGCCACCCTACACCCCATATCATCATAGGCAAAAACTTATGTAGGACGGTCCTACGAATTTAGATGGTTTTACGGATTCTAAATTCGTAAGTCGGAGCCCCAAAAATGATAAAAAAAGGTTGATGGAGCGGATAACCCATTAACAAAGACCGCGGGTTACCCAGTAAAAAATGGGTCAAAATGTGAGAGAAGATATGCAAAAAATCAGACAAATGAGGCTAAAACCCGCGGATCAACCCGGATTCGGAAACAAAGCACGCAAGTCGCCCAAGAGAAGGCTCGCCACGTGTCAACTCAGTAGGCCAGCCAACACATTAATGTGAAGTTTCTCATTTTGCTCCGGTGCCCCTGCACTTTCAAGGTTTGCCGCCGAAATTCTTATGTTTCTCACGCCTTACAGTTTCATCCTCTGTTAGCTTCGTTAGCCTTATTTGCCTTGGGATGCTTGATGGACCCTAATAGACTTTGACGAAATTCTAAGTGACACTTTTAAAGATAAACGTGATACATTTAAAAGACAAAAATGACATATTTTAAGGTCAAAAGTGACACTATAAAGGGAGATTTATTATAATTTTTATTAAAATACAAAGTAACACTCTTAATACTTAAAAGTGACACTCTTAATATTAAAAAGCAACACATTTAATACTAAAAAGTGACACTTTAAAACTAACAATGATTGCCAAAAGTGACATATTTAATACTAAAACGTGACACTGTCAATGCTATAAAGTGATACTTTCATTGTTTCACGCTAAAAAGTGACAATTTTCATTTATAATGCAAAGTATCATTTTTTAAAGCAAACGTAACACATTTAAGATCAAAAGCAACACATTGAAGGCTAAAAAGTAACACATTTAAGACTAAAAAGTTACATTTCTTTAAAGGAAAAAATGATACTTTTTATTAAAAACGTAAAGTGACATATTTTATACTGAAAAGTGACACATTTTATACTGAAAAGTAATGCTTTTAATACTAAAAAGTGATACTCTTCATTTATACACGTGAGGGGTGTTGCACTGAGATTACTTAATCTTGGCCTATTTAACATGGATAGGTCAGTCTTACGGATTAAGATCGGTAAGACCGTCTTATAGGAAACCTACTCATCATCATAACCCCCTACTCCATCACCTCACCCTCAGACAACTCCCTAACAAATACGACTCCCTCACTCAATCTATTTCTCACTCTCTTTCTATCATTCTCCGTATTCGGCCCCATCATTCTCTTTCTCCCTTAGACAATCAGCTCTCACCGAACTCTCTCTTGATACTCCTTCCAATATCCGAACCCTCCTAATTCGCTCTCCCTCCTCCATATTTGGCTCCTTCATACACACATTCCACTACCCTCATTTTCCATCATCCCTCTCAACAGCCCACTCCCCCTAAAAAATACCCGAGATAAATACCCTCACATTTTTTTATCTCTCTCTCTCCCTAATTCACTTGTCCTCTCTCATTCGATCTCCCACTCTTTTGAGCTTTCTCTAAAATTTCACTCTCTCACAACAACAACAACAACAACAATAACAACAACAACAATAACAACAACAACAACAACAACAACACAACGAAAACAACAACAACACAACGAAAACAACAACAATACAATGAAAACAACAATAACACAACGAAAACAACAATAACACAACGAAAACATCTCTTGCACATCAAGAGAAATCAAGGAACCAATCAATAAAAGGAGGAAAAGAAGGCTAAATCTTCTTTCATTCTTGCTCTATATATTTCTTGGGATAGGTATATTTTCTAACCTTATAGTGTAATCTTGTAAACCTCTACCATTTTGTAGCTTCTAGTAGTGCAGTTTTCATTATTTATATGTTTTGTTTATGTAATAAAATGTAATTTATAAGTATGCTAAGTGATAGTAATTTTCTGTTTTAGATCTTTATAGTTTTTGTGTTATTTTAGTTTCAGAATGTAAATATTTTTGATTGTTTGATGTAATAGTTTTAATTAATCTAAATATTTATAATGTAAATTTTTCATGTTTTGTGTAAAATTACATCATAAACTGATCTGGTTTATCTATGATTTATCAATAAACCAGTTGATTATACCAGTTTCATAAACCACACACACCAATTAACAGACACCGACATGGTTTGTGCATTTTGAAAGGAAAAACCATTTTTGACTTAGCAAAACCAAATTACATCATAAATTGACATGGTTTATTTATGGTTTATCAATAAACCAGTTGATTAAACCAGTTTCATAAACCACACACCAGTTAACAGACACTGACATGACTTATCAATAAACGAGTTGATAAACCAGTTGATAAATGGTATGAATGGTTTAACATGTATGCTTTACCTGCATAAACCATTTCAATTTGTACCAAAACCAACATAATCCAACAAAAACCAACATAATATGTACCAAATGTTTAAGTGCCAATTACAACATCAACATCACATAATTTGTACCAATGTTTAAGTACTAATTACAACACCAACATAACATAGTCTGTACCAATACCAAAATATACAAATTAAATGAATGATTTACATAAGTGTATCTTGGATCAAAATTATTACAAAAAGTGTCAATTGCCATTTTTTCCCTCCACATTGGAACATCCTTGGGAGTTACCAAATCTGGGGACATGTCTACGCTAAAAAACTCTATGTATTTAAGAGCATGCACCCCACATTCACCCCCTGTGACACATTCAAACCAAAAAATTAGATGTCACATATCATAAACTACAAAAAATAATAATATCATAAAATATAAATAAATAGAAACTAACTCTCCCCACAGATTGTGGTGTTGTTGTCGTATTCCTTGAATATGTGAGGGGTTTTCCCAATTGAAGGTGATCCAGCTCTGCAATATATGAGATGTACTCCAAATAAGGGGCCATAATCCTTTCAAGAGCCTCTGGGTAGATAACGCCTCTATTAGAATCATATATCGTGATATTTCCACATTCTACCTCTAGGTCCCCCACAATCCAATGTTTGTTGGCATGGATGAGAAAATATATGTGAGTTACATTCTTCCATGGTTTAGTAAAGTATTCCTTGTCTTTATTATGTTCCTCCCAAAAAGTCTAACAACGTCCCTACAGCTATGCTACTTAGTACCTTTTTCTCTAGGTAGAATTCACTATAAAAAGACAACAGACCGTTATGGAACCTGCAATCCATGATGGATCTATCGGTTTGTCCTCCAATGAAATGGGGGTATTTGTTCATTCTCTCCCACATCAACAGAAGGGCCAAATCCATGTGCTGCAATTACATTAAATTAGCCAAGTATTAGTAGGATCACAAAATAATCAAATGAAGTAATAAATGAAAGTAATTAACTTACATCAATAGATAAATATAATTTAACTTTTGAATATACCCCAAACCACTTCTTAGTGCACTTGAAGCCATGTCAGAGAACAAATGATCTGTGGAAATTTAGAAATAAGTACAAGTAATTTTTTTTAGGAAACATGGACGCCTCCCTGCAAAATTTTATTAATAGGAAAAGAGCAAACAAACTTGAGGGGGATGACCAGCCTTGCCTTTATGATGGGAGGACAGAGGAGCCTGACCTCGGAAAAGAAATACAAGCGAAAAAAAGGATTCTTAAAAAAATAAACCAAGCTATTTAGAACGTCTAATATACGAAGTGCCATCTTTATCCAGAAAAATAGAGCCGCGAATGCAGGGAGGAAGATCCTGAGCAGAAGCAAAGATGAAATCAGCCGAAGAATCACATCCCAAATTAGCGAGAAGATCAGCTACGCAGTTTGCCTGTCTGAAACAATGAACAATCTGAAAATCCATGTCTTTATGAATACCCAAAACTTGATTAATGATGGACCAACACCGCCAAGGAGGCTTATGACCATTAATGAGACAATCAACCAAAACCTTGGAATCCAGCTCAACGAACGCCTTACAAAAACCCAAGTCACGGAGACATCGAACGCCATGCAGAAGAGCTTTGACCTCAGCAATATTATTGGATCCAACCCTATAATAGTCAGAGAAGGCATATATAATGTTACCATTAGAATTACGAATGATACCACCACTTCCACTATAGCCAGGATTACCACGAGAAGCCCCATCTGTGTTAAGTTTAACCAAATTTGAAGGAGGAGGAACCCAACGAATTAGCCTTAATAATTTGGAGATCAGTACTAATAGCATTAGAAATGCCTGAGAAAGTGAGACCCTTATTATCAAAGAGAATAGAATTCCTGTTCTTCCAAAGATGCCAAAGAATCAGACTAGGTAGAAGAATATGATCAAAGAAGCAAGACGAATGAAGCCACCAAGCCATACAACACTGAAGAATGGAGAGATAGCAAGGACGCATATGGTGGTCAGCATTGAAAAAGGACCATGGATAAGAGGCAATGGGGCTGTGAAGAAAAACATGATTAAAAGTCTCTATATTGCCTGACTCGCAACAACAACATTTGGAGACCATATGAAACCCCATCTTGATAAGACCCTCGTCATTAGGAAGTCTATGCTGGATGAGGCGCCAAATAAAAATGCTAATATGTCTTGGGACTTTACGATTCCAGAAGAATTTTGTGGACAACAACTCCGGAGAAGGAACGCAAAGATGCTGCCAGGTCGAAGTAATAGAGAAACGACCATTAGCAGCGAGAGTCCAGCAGGGGGTATCATCCAGATCAGTAAGAAAAAGATCCTGAGCAAGAATGTGGCTTAAATCAGAAGGAGCAATAAGGGAGGAAGCAGTAGGCTCTAATTGCGTGGAATCAACAAACAACTCACGAACCGACGATATAGAAAGAGCATTGGCATTGGAAATCGGACCACCATCAAGCCACCCGTCAAACCAAGGCGAACAATTCCCACGCCCCAGAAGCCATTTTAAATGATGTTCAACAAAGGGCTTAATGTTTAATATACGACACCAAATATGCGAACCCCTGGAAGAAGCTTGAACATGATGAATGTGAGGGCAGTATTTAGCTTTTAAAAAACTGGACCAAAGCGAAGATTGAGTTCAAAAACGCCACCAGCAACTAGCAGAGTAAGAACGACTAATCTTACAGAGAGAACGAATACTAACCCCGCCTTCAGATACAAGAGAACAACATTTCTTCCAAGCAATCCAATGATGTTTCTGTTTGCCATCAAGATGACCTGATAAGCTTATTATTTTCTATTATTTTCATTAATTTTCCGGAATTTTATTGGTTATTTTGAGCTTTGGTTGATAATTAATTGTATTTGAGATATTATTTTTATGTATTTTGTGCTTCATGTAGGTATCTCAAAGATATTCGAGTTTCTATGGCTTAATACGTGCAAATTGAGGACATCCCGGGCTCCGATGTTAAGTTTGGACACTTTTCGTTAAGTTTCGTTAAGAGTTTCAAAGCACAGAAGCTAACAGAACCTAACAGAAGCAAGCTGAGGACTTATTTGTGAAGTCTGGGTGCAGAGGGACTTCACCAGCCAATTTCAGAAACCCAGGGAAGCCGATGCTCAAGTCAGGAATGCAGGGGCACCGAAGCAATTCTCTGAAACTCCAATTCATTAATACGTTGTCAAGAAGAGATGAGGCCACGTCACCGCCGCCCAGTAGTGCGACCCGTGTCCCAGCTATCCGGATCCAGCCTCACCTGCGATCTGACCCGCCCCATCCGGCCCACCAACCACCCTTCCAGCCCACTTTCCCCTCTCATCTTCACCCGTTTACCCCTGGACCAACCTACGAATCCCTCCTGGTTTAGCCCTGACCATAGCGCACCCATCTCCCTTTCCTTACCCCTTTTTTCCCCCAAAACTTTATTAACCTTCCTATTTTGCCCCCTTAAATGCCCTAGCTGCCTTGGAGAGATTCAGGGAGCATGAAATTTCAGGCAGAGGTTGGGCTGGTAAACAGGAGGTTGGGGCTTGAACAGAAGCAGGTTAGGGCTGATGAACAGGAAAGAAGCTTGGAACAAGGAGCATTGCATTTCTTTTCATTGTCCATTTTTCCTCCTTCTCTCCATTATTCCTCCATTATTGTTCAAGCCAAGGCAATGATTTCATCATTTCCTCAATTAAAAAGTATTGTACTATTTACTCTCTATTTTTATTTAATGACAATATTTTTTGTTGAAGATTTTATTTACTTTCCTTGCATTATGAACTAAATTAATTACCGAGGGTTTTGATGTAGATTGGCTTGGATGTTGTGATTTTAATTTGGGTTTTTGTTATTAATTGCTATTCATTTTTTTTTGGGTATTATGTTGTGCTCTTAATGCTTGTAATGATTTGATCACCCATTACATGATTTTAAAAATTGTTTAGTGCATGAAAGTGACTTGATAATTTTGGAAAATACAACATAATTGTTTTGGGTTGGGTTAGTCTAAGTTATTAATCCTCTTTAAAATAGTCAATTGGGGTTTTGTGTTTGGAAGCAATTAATTGGGTAAATTCATACGTAGCGAAAGCCCGTGAATTTATACCGTTAATTAGCACCGTTATACGAAGCGAAAGCCCTTAACGGTGATTTTTGAAACCCCGACTTCCAAAAATATAATAGTTTTAATAGCAACCCCTTATTAAATCACAACGGAAGAGCCAATTGAAAATCAAAACCCTAGATCCCCTCTCATTAAAGTCAACCTCAATTTAATATTGCTTTATTTAATTTCTTGTCTTAACTTAATTAATTAGTTAATTTACTAAAAATCAATTGTCTAAATATAGTTAAAATTGCAACGTACTTGCTATTCATTAAAAACAACCAAATTGCTTCCTCGTGGGATCGACACTCTACTTTATCACTGTATTACTTGTTTGACCGGGTAATCTTGCCTGTGTTGCGTTCGCGCACCAACATGACCCCAAAAGAAATTGGCCAACATTTTATCAACCACCTTAATGACAACTTTAGGAGGATCAAGAGCAGCAAGTTGATAGGCAGTGATAGAGTGAAGGACATGATTAATAAGAGTTATCCTTCCATCCATAGACAAAAAATTCCCGGTCCAAGAGCTGATACGAGACCAAAGTTTGAGGACAAGAGGATCAAAATATTTCTTTAACTTACGTCCACTGAATAGGGGGCAGCCAAGATAAATCAAGGGGAAATCTTTTTGAGGATAGCCCAAAGACTCAGCAATGGAAGTGAGACGCCCAATAGGAAGCTTAGGGGAGATCGTAAAGCTGCTTTTGCTTGAATTGATTTTTTGACCCGAACATCTTTCATACTGAGCTAAGAGGTCAATATGTTTATTGAGAGAATGTCGGCTACCATTGCAGAAGATAATAATATCATCTGCAAAGGCAAGATGGGAGGCGGTCGGGCAGCCACTGGTCGAAGAAAATGCCACATGTGAATGAGTAGAGTGTAAAGCATTGAGGCTTCGGCTCAGAACTTCAGCAGAAAGAATGAATAAGGCAGGAGATAATGGGTCACCTTGACGAAGACCTCTCGAGGAATGAAAGAAGCCAGTTGTGGAGCCATTAACTAATATCGAAAACCAGTTTTCAGAGATCAGTCTCTAGATCATATCTATAAAACCTTCACTAAAGTCAAACTTCCTCAGAACTTCTATAAGATAAAACCAAGAAACTTTATCAAAGGCTTTGGACATATCTAATTTCATGACAATATTGGAGCCAATTATCTTCTTACCGAGGTGAGTCATCAGTTCTTGAGCAAGAAGGATGTTATCCTGAATGAGACGGCCCTTAACGAACCCACTTTGATCGAGGGATATGACAGACGGGAGAACACTAGCCAGACGATTAGCAAGAATTTTTGAGATCACCTTATTGTTGAAGTTGCATAGGCTAATCGGGCGAAAGTTGTTAAAGGAGTCCGGGTGATCAGATTTGGGAATAGTAACGATAAGAGTACTAGCCCAACTTTTCGGAATCGTGGATCCAACAAAAAACTCCAGAATAGCATTATAATGAGAGTGGTGGTGGTAGGGACAATAGTAGAGATAGGAGTAGTGGTGCTCTCTTGAAGGGTGATAGCAAAAATGATTAGGTTCACGGGATAATATAATGCGGGTGTAAGAAATGAAGTCAAATGAGGGTCACTGTGTGCTCTAGGCACATGCCACTCTATAAAGGAACTCAACGGGGACACTAGGGATTAATTTGAAATAAATGGGTAGGATAGAGAAAGGCACAAACGGTCCAAAGATGGCCTATATCATACTCTTGTCATACACACATGCCCAAACGAAGCTTTTAATCATCAAAACATAACTCTCGGTATTTAGACTCACAATATGGTGCTCTTAGACATGCACAACCATCACTAGAACAAAGTATAACAATAATTCAATCAACAACTTGGGCAATATCTATCATGAATGAGGTGATGCTACCACATGAATCACAAACATATTCTCAACTATACATATAGTAATCTCAAAATTGACTCCAAGAAAATAATGCAAGCAAAACTCAAAGAGCGCCAAAATGGAGAGACGAGTGATCAAAGCATAAATAATTTGGCGCGTATAAAAAACTCCCTCAAAGTTGATTTCTAATGGAGTCCGGGCCGAAAAGATCCACTCCATGAATCTCCACAAGCAACCTACCAGGAAGCACTAAACCCCCTGCATCAAATCAAGCTCAAAAGAAAAAAGAGTAGGAACGCAATTATAGAATAAAAAAAAGAAAATATTTTTGTGTGGGGACACTATTTACACCTTCCTACAAACCTACAAACTCGGGAGGGCTTCGAAAAGCGACTCAATAAACAAAACATATAAATACAAAAACAAGTAAACTAATTAAAAAAACATGCTCAAAATACAATTAGCTTCGCTTGGTATCGATATTAGCAAATAGGAGAAAAAAATTAAATCATTCCCCGGCAAAGGCGCCAAAAACTTGATGTGCGAAAAACGCAACTCGAGCAATAATACCCGGCCGTATCAAGTAATAAAGTGTACCTAAGTACGAGTTATCGATCCCACATGGAATGTACGTAATTCTCATCTTGACTAAGTACCAAAATTAGGCGAACTAATTATATTTGAGCGAAAAGGAAATGAATTATAATTTAAAAATATAAACAAACTAGAAAGCAATTAAATCTACACTACAGCGGAGGTGGTTTGGCAACAACAAATCAAGATACAAATATAGGAGTGCAAAATTTCTAGTCTAGCCGGTGTTTAATTTAATCCTCTTTTTACTTTTCTTTAACTCAAGTCTTGGTAGTCGGGTGAACTATAATATTCGCTACGGGCTCTCGCAACGTATAGCAAATCTAACTACAACTCCTAGCTACGGGCTCTCGCTTCTTATAACATAGGGGGAAATAGCCGCATATTAAAGCAATCACCCAATGACTATCTACGCACGATCTCCTCTTGGTCTCACGTTACACAAACAATTATTGTGATTTTCGAAATTAATAGGACGGGCTCTCGCATCTTATCCTATAATTCTAGTAATCATCTAATGGTTCGCTATTCCATTAAAAGCATGAAGAGCACACAATAATAACCAAGCGCATGTGTAATATTTCGCAAAAAGAAACTCTCTAAATTTTTTTCTACAAATCATGTTGGTAGCCGAGACAAACAAAATTGGTTAACTACGGGCTCTCGCATCTTATAGTCAACCCTAACCTCCCCGACCTTGCGAATGGCTAAGGTGGTTTGATCGCGTGTCAAACCGAGTCTCACGATGGCTATCGCTGTGTGCCACAAAACACCAACTATTAAATCGATTGGTCCAAAATATAAAGGTAGCTCTCGCGGATGCTAAATATTTATAAAATCATTTAATTAATGGCCAATTAATTAAAGGCATTAAGTTCACAAAATAATAACCAACATGAATGTGTACTAAATAAAGATATATATTAAATTAAAACACTACATTGGACATATAAAAATAATTGCATTCCATAGATAATTTAAGCACAAACTAATTCAACATTTACAAAATTAATCAACCCTAGAAATTATAACAAATATCTAAAAATATAAGTTGAAAGAATTAAACTGAAAAATCACGAATCTAGGGTTGAAATATTTTGTAGATGCTTCGTTGGCTCTTGATTTGAAGCTCCAAACCTTCAATGGTGATCAATTAATGGAGGAAATGATGAATTTTTGGTGGAAATGGGGGTGGTGCCCCATTTTGGGAACAATGTCTTGCAATGGGGACTTTTTTTTTTTTTTTGCAAAAGAGGTTGCTGGAAAGATAAAAGGGAAGGCAAACAAGGCAGGGGCATAATAGGGAGGACAAGAAAGAATTAGGGGCAAAAAAAGGAAGGAAAAGAGGGCTGGGCACGGCTTGGATCAAGGGCAGCACATGTGGTGGTTCGCGGGTCGCTCCAGGTGAAGTGGGCTGAAGGATGTGAGAGGAAGCCGGTCTGGGATGCGGGTAGGCAGGGATGGAATGGGCCGGGTGGCTTGGATCCATCACAGGGGATGTGGGTCAGGCCTGGCTGTGGCTGGCTGAGGCAGCAACACGTGGTACCACAGAAGATCGATAGCGCGGAAGGGAGCTTCCAGAAATTGTTCCAGCCTCCCCTGTCCTTTCTAGATAAGCTCCGGTGCCCCTGGCTTCTTCAAAGTGCACGCCGTGGGTCCTTCCCTGCCCAGACCTCTCATTTAGGTCCTTTGTTAGTGCTGTTAGCTACCGTTAGCCCTCAATTGCCTTGGAACACTTAACAGACTTTGACCAAATAATTTCCAATTCAACTTTAAAGTCCGGAATTACCTTGAACTTTGTGCTAAACACCATACAAAAGCTCGATTATGCATGGAAACCTACATTAAGCACAAATACACAAATAATAATATTTCCAAAGCATAATTAACTCAAAAATAGCACAAAATAGAAGGAAATTTCCAGGAAAATTCATGGAAATCATGGGGTCATCAAGTAGGGACAGTCGTAGAGATAGGAGTAGTGGTGATGGTGTTGGTGTTGGTGCTGGTTACAACGGGAGAGGGAGAGGGATGTTGTCGGTTGGGGAGGCATCGTGGGGACCGACGACCTTCATCTTCAACATGTTCAACCTTAACAGGGAAGGATGTGCTTCAATCAGCGCCAAAATGACGTTGATACTCAACAACATAGGGCTGTTGTTTTTCTGCCTTAGTGGAGGTCAATGGAACAAGCACTCCATCCTGTCAATTGAGCAAAATACCAACTTGATTAATCAACTATATTGGGCACTCTACTGTTTAAAAAATAACATATTTTTGAATAAATAACACCACAACAATATTAATCAAACTCTACATTTACCCTTGTGATATAAAATATCTCGATGATTTCCTGATAGCTTGGATTTTTTCAACACTTCGAGTTGCACATTCTTGGCACTGCATTGTTTATGTGTGATAGCTCATATAAGTCTTTAAATCCAGTCAAATCATGAAACAACTCAAACACCCAAACCTGCATTTTAAAAATGTTACATACTAGAAGCATATTAAATTGAATATAAAATCAACTAACCTTATAATATATACAATTTGTTACTTGTAATGCCAACGGAAAGTCGCTGCATATCGAAGTCTGAGAACGAGAGAACTAGTCATCTTCATCACTGAATTGAGAAGATGGTGATATGACTTTTTTCCCCATGGATATTTATTAAACAATTCCAAGTTCTCTACTATACTCAAAACACGCACATCAATAGAAGTATTTGGTGAATTACCCCTCAGCACATACTCCCAAACAACTGCAAGACTAAGCTTCAGTTTTTCATCCAAGTCAGTTGCACCTAGAAATTTTTGTTTCAGTTCTTTTGGCTTCACTGACTTTTTATTCTGTCTAGGAAAATATTTCTCCACTAGTGCCTTCGTATTAAGGATTTCATCGACATAATCTTCCAATAATCCAGAATTTAAACATGTGATTAGGCCGTAGTCGGAAAAACAAAATCTAACCTTTTTGACCACCTATGCAAAACCATATTTCATTTTTATTGTTTGTAGGTGACTGAATCCTAAAAAGTGCCAACACATGAATAAGCACATTGCTCTTACTCATATTTTTTCTAATCTCATACAGTTTACCAAAAACTGAATTCTTGAATAGGATTTGGTGTGCATCATCTAATGCATTATATACCTCATCTAAAACTAACAAGTTGCATCTGGATGTAACCTTCAATTTGTATCAGTCATCACGTGAAATAAGATATGCTGCCATATTCTTTGTAATAGAAATATAAATTAAACATTAAAACAAGGAACTATAATCTACGACTATTAAAACAAGGTTTACTGACATAGTTGATTCAAGAACCATATGAAATTACACAAGGTTTACTGACATGGTTGGTTCATAAACCAGGTTATAAAACACATGGTTTTCTCAATATAAACAAAAAGCCAAGTATATGGTTTACTGACATGGTTTATTGATAAACAAGATGTATTCAAGAGAAAAAAAATCATTTTTGTCTTAAGAAAGCAACTACATGGCAAACTGTTAAACAAAAACATGAAAACTTCATGTTCGTAGCAATACAATTCAATATAAACAAGGGTTCATGTTTATTTCAAGTCATCATGTTCATTTCAAGTGTTCATAGACTTAATATATGAACACTTCATGTTCATAGCAATACAGTTCACTATAAACAAAAAGTTAACTACATGGTTTACTGACATAGTTTATTGATAAACCAGATGTATCCAAGAGAAAAAAAATCATTTTTGCCTTAAGAAAGCAACTACATGGAAAACTATCGCAAATTGATAAATAGAAACATGGACACTTCATGTTCATAGCAATACAATTCAATATAAACAAGTGTTCATTTTTGTGACGACCCGACCCGGACCCCAATGCGAGATACCAAGCCAGACCGTCCAAGTAGACAAGATACAAACATGCGCAAGTAGGAATATAAAATTTCACGTGGTGCAACATCGCATACATATAACAACTCGGCTACACTTGGCCGGAAAATAACTTAAAACAAACAAGTCATCGACGACGTTACAGCCGGAACCCAACAACTACTCCTACGATTATAACACATGCATATAATATCCTCAACGGCCACAACATGCCGGAGACAACAACAACAATAATACTTTAAAAGAGTTTTAAGCGGAAGAAGCTGTAGTGAACCAATAATATATAAACAAGCACGACACTAAAGTCGGCATACAAAAGATTATAAGTTTCAATATTCAAGTTATAATACAGCAACAAAATCCCAAGACAAGTCTAAGTGACTTGCTTCCCATCGTCCTTGCCAAAATAAAAGTCTTAACTACAAAAACCCAAAAGAGCAACCTTGAGCTCACAAGCAACCAAACGCGGGTACGGCGAATCTAGCGAGAACCGTCTCCTTGGCTCGGATCTAAGGAAAACAAAACAAACAAATAGGGTAAGTCATAAAGACTTAGTAAGTTACTAAAAGCATGTTCATTTCATATCATCATAATTAATCTCAATTATGATACATTTTCATCATATAGCACTTAGCACATTATTCAAGTAAGTGCGGAAAATAAATCATACAAGTAGGATATGATATAGGCCGGGCCGCTACGTAGCTCCTGCAATAAACTGTGTTAACTGGTTCGTGCCATCGATGTTTTGTGAATTCATCGACTCGTATCGAGAATTGTCTCGATTTAATTAGCAAGCCAATGCGACACGTATTGTAACAGCCCAACCCGGACTCCAATGCGGAATCCCAAGGTCGTGCCGTCAAGACAAGCTAGAAGACGGACAAGCACTCGCTAAGCATAATGGTGCGAGTCAAAAGATGAGCCATCAAGCTCGAACAGGAAGGTAAAGCCATAATGGCAATATAGAATAATAAAAATCAACTCCTGCGGAAGCGAATCATAAGTGGGACCAAAGTCTAAAATTAAAAACTAAGGAATACAAGGCTGAGAGACGACTATCTCTCGACAAATCTACGACGCGCGTGACACAACATTGCGCACGGGCAACAAACCATCGGCAAACCTAAGGCCGGCGAATCAACAAAATACCAACCTGATAAACACCCACTCAACGGCTACAACATGCCGGAGTAACAAATCAACTAAAGGAATAAGAGATTAAACACTAACAACTAAACCAATGTCTCTCGACTAAAGTTGTCGGAGACAGAAATAACAATAACATAATACTAGAACATGCGAGCTAAAACCTTGCTCGGAAAGACAACAGAATAACTTCTAATTAAATACAATAGCTCGACCGAACAAGTCGGCTCCCAAAATAATAAGAAATAAAATACTAACATAACTACCCAAGTAAAGTTTATTGTGGCTCTTTGCATCCTGGTTGTATATTTTATCTTAAGTCGGCTAGTCTTCCGTCTATTGTTCGCAAAGCTTTGATTTTAGATGATAGAGGTGTATTTTCTTTTAGAAAATAGTTGTGCTAGGCCTTGTCTGTTATATAGAGGTTCGTCTCCTTTGTCCCCCCTCTTTGGGTAAGGCTGGTTGTCCCCCTCCTGTTTATCTTGTGGTTTTTTAATTATATTGCCGCAGGTGCCGCCCTGCTTTCATAAAAAAAAAAAAACTTTACATCCGTGTCTCACAAGATAATAAATACAATACTAATAATATCTCCAAGCTTAAAGCCTGGAAGACCACCTGCTATCCAACAAGCGCCCGAAGCTGCAACGCGCACTAACGAGCTTACTGCAAAAACTAAGGAAAACAAACACACGAAATGAGTCATAATGACCCAGTAAGTTACTAAATGCAATTGTATGGCATATCATGGCGTGGCATGGCATAATGCACAAGCATGTACAAAATCATGGCATCTTAATCGTATACCAACAATAAACTTGTATTAAGTCATCATGTAACATAAACTTCATAAACCACATAGCACGTTATCTTTCATATAAGTGCTTATACATAAACACGTAAAACAAAAATCTGGGCCTAGCCCTCAATATTCAAACCATGTGTACAACCCTCAAATGATCATAATCTGGGTTTCAATCCTCAAATGATCACAACTCATCAGTTTTCTTAATGAGTACCTCGTTACATTCATCTAACCCTGGGATGAGAAATGGGAGCTCGATATCAGGCTAGGGGGCGCTAATACGAGACCACATCCCACTATTGGCCATATAGTGAGGAGAAAGGGTACCAATGCGGCGATTCATAGCGAATGTTTCCAAAGGCTATGAATCGTCCCATTGCCGACAAAACGACCAAGACGCCAGCTGGACTTAAATCAAGATGCTCAAGTAGATATTTACTTGGATAAACCAATAAGGACCAAGTCCATCAAAAAAGGACTCATCAAATCAACTAGGTCATAATGCTCTACAAAACCCAATAAACAATGCACATAAATGTACACACTTAACATGTTCAACTAACTTGTAAGATTAGTTTAAGAACCACATATTGAGGTATTCATAATCCTCAAGTCAACACCAATTCAAGACTAGCTTATAGCTCAATAAATCACAACGTGAGGTCTACTATAGTCCTCTACTCAAGATTAAATCAAAGACTATTATTTAGTCTAAGAACAACCACAAACAAGACTTAGCATTTGGTTTCACTTAAAAGCACACCGGACTCAACCATAGTCCCAATTGTCATAAATAATCGACTTCTCAAACCAATCTCGAGGGTACCAAAACTAACTCGTAGTCAAAACCCCGTAAGTGCTTTCATGTGCACGCGACCGAATTCCCTAAAAGAGAACTCGTTCGAATAATCATTTCTTAAGGGCATACGAGATCATATGTTGGTCTCTAATGCTCCGTGCTCTAACGAGCACGCTCTAAACATACTCCCAATAGGTCTCTATAACATGAGTGTCTCAATTGGATACCGAATGAGATACTCCGGTACGCACAAACATAACTAAGCAAGACCCGAACATCGTAGGGTTTCAACCCAAAGTTCATTATTATATTATTGACCTTACAACGACTCCGTTGAGTCTTAATTCTACATTTCATTCTTCATGGGTTTCATAACTCCACAATTTAACACCCTAATCAAACATACAATAAAATCCCAAAATTCATTCGGGCTTGATTCCCAAGCCTAACAACCCAAGAACTCATTATAATCATAGTCAAACGAAACCCAAATGTTGTAGGATTTCAACCCGAGTTCTTTAACACATTATTGAACTTATTTCGACTCCGTTGAGTCTAAATGCTAAATTTCATTATTTACACCGTTCATCAATCTCAACATTAACACCCACTTCAATTAACAATAATTTCTCCAATAATTTGGGGTTGATTTCAAGCCCTAAAATTCATAACAAAACCCAACATAAATCATAACCCATTTCATAAATCACTTAATTTCAATTAAATGATCATACTCAAGATGTTTAGTGAGTTCACATATCCAAAGCCCCAAACTTAGGCATACTTTCATAATAAACCCAAATAATATGTGGACATGATTTCTAGCATACTCATAATCCTAGAAACACAAGATGAAGAATAGTCATACACTTCAATAATCATAGAAGTCACTCTACAAATGCTCCTAACAAGTTTATACTTCCAAAAATCCCCAAATTGGGCATACAAAGCATATCAAGTGTTCATTGCCCACAAATAGCATATAGGTTGTTTTTCTTAAGGCCAATGAACCAAAATCAAAAGGAAGTAACTTACCTAGCTTGAGTGAAAACTCAAGAGAATCAAAATCCGAACGGTGAACTTGTTCTACTCGTCGAGGGCTTCAAGATTCCGAAGTTTGAAGGCAATCAGACGGTTGGATCATCTTGGATCGAAGAGAGAAGAAGGCTAGGGCTTGAATCTCCCTTGCACTCTCTATCTCTCTAATACGTATGGTGGAGAAGAGAAGAAATGAAAGGATTTCTGCAAATTACAAAGGGGGTTTGGGTATTTATACCCCCAAATTAAGGAGGGCACAATAGACATTTCCGTTGCACAATTAGTAGAGATTATGATTAATCAATCACTAATCTAACCTTAATTAACTTTCAACTAATGTTAGGACATGTTTAGGGCTAAGTATGGGAGGTTAGGAAGGGTTTAGAGGGGATTTAATGAGGGTAGGATAGGCAATTCTCGTCAAAACACAAAACAGGGGAAAATCCCGTAGGTGCCTCCTGATGTTGAGGCGGGCGCCTCACTCAAGGCCAGGCGGGCGCCTGGGCTTCTGGGAGCTTCTCATGACCATTTTGCAATGCTCCCAGCATTGCCCCGCGAGCTGGTGATCGACTCGAGCACATCGTACAACCCTTGAACTTGGTCTAAACATGTCCTAAATGGTCCCAAACCCATGGGAAACCATTCTAAGGTCTAACCAAACTCAAAACAAGTCGGAAACACACCCGAACAACTCCCGAAACAACTCGGAGCGAAACCGGGAGGAGGTGCAACAACGTGCAACCGGAACGACGAATGAACTCGCAATCGAACGAGCAATGAAAGGAGACTTTTAAGGCAAGTCTAAGGGCTAATTAAGAAGCTTAAATACTTCTAGGAAGTTGAATAATAACTAGGGAAATAAGAATTCCAAAAGAGAGACGATTACACGACTCAATCCCCGAACTACGCGATAGAGACGAACGCTATCTCCAAAGCATCCAAATCATCAATAGACTTAAGGAACACCTCTGACTTGAAGTCTAATACATCTAAACATGTTAATAAACCATCATATAAAGGTCTAAGACCAAACCTAGGTCACGAACGCAAAATGCAAGCAAACTCTCAATCGCGTCGCATTCCGACTATCGTCGAGTCACGACTTGTGACTTTAGCAAGTCAACAACTATATGACATCTCTTAATAATGTTTTGGTCTTAATGTGGTTTCTCATACACATCTAGACAATCTCATAACCAATCATATAGTCGACAAAGGAAAAATTGCGATTATGGCACGCAAACTGAGGTAACGAAGGAGCGGGGTGTTACACGTATTGATACGGCATAGGGGCTACTTCCCCACTGCGGCCCATAGTGGAGGCGTGTGTGAGGTCCCAGGTGCGGCGATCCATAGCGAGCACGAATCTCACAATTTGTGAAGGCGACGCATCGTCCCACGTTGACGTATAAAACAAACCAAATAATGTCAGTTGGACTCAATGTGATGCACAAGTAGATATTTACTTGTCATAAACAAATAAGGATCGAATTTGACAAGAGGGAACTCATATGACCAAGTAGGTTATTAATCTCTACCATAAATCATGTCAAAGCAATTAATTGCTCAAAACCAATGATTCATAACAACTTGATTGCAACCAATCAGGCTAAACTTATATTTGAGTAAACCCAATCAAACGGTGTCGAAACTTCGTAGGGATTGAAAGTAGTGTTCAACATATTCAAATCTTCCCTAAAGTCGACTCCGTTGAGTCTTTACTACACATTCCCAATTTTGGGGATTTGAAGCTATGTGCTTCATAAACCAACCTAGGCCATTACTAAGTTCAACTAGGTTATAAATTCTCTAAGGCATTACAATGTAGTTCATATTCCACATATAATCCAATCATAGGCTAGAACACATTTTAACATCGCAACATACCAAATAAGCCCTAACTAGATACTTTCACATAGCACCATTTCAAGCAACACTTATAAAGAATGCTTCTAGGATGTTCATAATCCTAAATATACAAGATGAAAGAGTATTACAATCTTTAATAGCCATAAAAGCATCCTACACATGCTTCTAACAAGTTCATATTTTTAAATCACAAGATGAAGGCATATGAAGCAAATATGTGTACTCATTGACCTCAAAAATCATAAGCTTTGTTTTCCTTAGGGTCAATGAGAACTAAATCAAATAAGAAGAGAAGTAACTTACATGTATTTTACACCCAAGAAAGCAAATGAGAAATCTATTCGGTAGGAAATGATCTACTCTTCAAGCTCTTCACTTCTATGGAGGTGGCTTGAGCAATGGAAGGAAGAACCATGGAAGAACAAGGGAAAAGCTTCAAGAAGCCATAGGGGGACCTTGAGGGAGATGAATCCCGTTTTTGGAGAGTGAGGGAGGGAAATGAAGGTCAAACAATCAGATTGTGGTGTTTAAAGGGTTAGAAACTTAGTGGGACATGTGTCATTATCATGTGGTCTCTAAAAATATGATTTGGGGCTTGTTTTAATCACTAAAGCACTCACTAATCCACTCTTAAAACAAGTTACTAATGTTAGGGTATAAGTAATGAGGATTAGGGAGGTTTAGGTGGGGTTTAGAAAGGGTTTTGGATAGGGGTTTAAGTGTAGAATTCAAGAAACAACAAAACAGAGCAAACCAGTCGGGGGACCTTGCGGACGCAAGGTCCTTCCTACCTTGCGACTGCAAGCTACTTGCTTGCCAAACTCTCCATTTTCTGGTTACCTTGCGAAGGCAAGGCCATTCCACCTTGCGGCCGCAAGCCCGACAGACCCCAAAAGGCTTAAAATGCAACCTAAAAGACCCTAAACACTTAGCCAAATCAATGGGGCTTCAAACCCCATCAAAAATGAGTCTAAAACTCATCAAAAACACCCTCAAACAACACCCGAACAATCCAAACGAAGGAGGGAAAGAAGGAGAACTAAACAAGCGATTCAACCGACGATTCAGCAAGCATGCAAATGAGATCCTAAGCATGTTATGAGCATTATGAATGACTTATAAATGCTTCTAAAACATATATAGACTAAATAAACATGCTCATGAACATCAAGAATGCATGAAGACAAGCACATAAGGCTCATGCAAGAATCCGGGGTGTTACACTCTCCCCTCCTTAAGGAATTTAGTCCCTAAATTCTTACCAAGTCTATCAAACAAATTTGGATGCTTCTTGCGCATCTCCGCCTCCGTTTCCCAAGTTGCTTCCTCAATGTTGTGATTTCTCCAAAGGACTTTAACTAAGGGAATCCTCTTGGTTCGTAGCACTTGCTCTTTGGTATCCAAAATCTTCACGAGCTTTTCAACATAGGACATATCCGGCTCAAATGTTATCTCCTCATATTCAAGTACGTGGGACTCATCTTTCAAATACTTTCGCAACGTGGAAACATGGAAGACATTATGAATCTCCGAAAGTGAAGGTGGTAATGCAACTGGATAAGCGAAAGATCCAGCTCTCTCCAGAATCTCAAATGGGCCAATGTACCTCAGTGTAAGCTTCCCTTTCTTGCCAAATCTCTTCGTACCCCTTCTTGGTGACACCTTCAAGAATAAGTAGTCTCCCACTTGGAACTCAAGATCTCATCTACGATTGTCCGCGTAACTCTTTTGTCGACTTTGAGCGGTGCGTAATCTGTCTCTAATTATCTTCACGATCTCAACCGACTGTTGTACCAAATCGGAACCCCAAAGCTTTGCCTCACCAACTTCGTCCCAACAAATTGGTGATCTACACTTACGCCCATACAAAGCTTCGTACGATGCCATCTTAATACTCGACTAATAGCTGTTATTATACACAAACTCGGCTAAAGGTAAGTGAGAATCCCAGCTCCCTTTAAAATCCACGGCACAAGCTCGAAGCATACCCTCCAAAATCTGAATCAACCGCTCGGACTAACCATCCATTTGTGGATGAAAAGTTGTACTGAATTTCAAATCTGTTCCCAAAGCCTCATGCAACGACCGCCAAAATCTGGATGTGAACCTCAGATCTCTATCGGACACAATGCTCACTGGTACGCCATGAAGTCTCACGATCTCCTGAATGTACAAGGCTACCAACTGAGTCAATGAATAAGTGATTGCAATCGGTATGAAGTGTGCAGACTTAGTCAATCTGTCAACTATAACCCAAACTGCATTAAATCCTCTACGTGTGCGCGGTAACCCTATCACAAAATCCATAGTAATAAACTCCCATTTCCATTCAGGAATCTCAAGTGGTTGTAGCAATCTCGTAGGCCTTTGATGTTCAGCCTTAACCTGTTGACAAGTTAAACACTTCGATAAATACTCCGCAATTTCCCTCTTCATGCCTTTCCACCAAAAATGCCGTTTCAAATCTAGATACATCTTCGTGCTTCCCGGGTGAATGATGTATCTCGTTTTATGAGCCTCATGAAGAATTTTCCTCTTCAATTCATCGTTAGCAGGAACACAAATCCTTACTCGAAATGTCAAAGTACCCTAATTATTAATCGCAAAATCAGGTGATACATTCTCAGCCAATACATCAATTATTTTCTTCAACTCTGGATCATTCTCATGCGATTCTTTAATCTTCCCAAATAAAATCGGCGTAGCACGGACATTCGCAAAAATCACGCCTTTATCATAAATGCTAGGACCCCAATCTCGCAAGTCTTCCAACATCTTCCATTCTCTAACCATCAAACAAGACATGTGAACTTTCCTACTCAAGGCATCCGCTACCACATTTGCCTTCCCCGTATGATACAAGATGCTACAGTTATGATCCTTTAATTTCTCCATCCATCTCCTTTGTCTCATGTTCAACTCTTTTTGAGAAAACAAATACTTCAAGCTTTTGTGGTCGGTAAAAATCTCAAACTTATCCCCATAAAAGTAATGCTTCCATTTATGCAACGCAAAAATAATCGCAGCCAACTCTAAATCGTGCGTTGGATAATTCTGTTCATGGGTAGACAACTTCCTCGACGCATAAGCGATAACTCTACCATTTTGCATTAGCACACATCCCAAACCTTCCTTAGAAGCATCACTATAAATCACAAAGTTATCTTTTCCATTAGGCAAGGCCAAAGTAGGTGCCGTCGTCAACCGCTTCTTAAGCTCTTGAAAACTAGCCTCGCATTTCTCGCTCCAAACAAATGGTGTGTTCTTTTGTGTCAATCTAGTCATAGGAGTCACAATCCGAGAAAAACCCTCAATAAATCTTCGGTAGTAACCTGCTAGACCCAAGAAACTCCGAACCTCGGTAAATGAACTAGGTCTCTTCCAATTCATCACCGCTTCAACCTTAGAAGGATCAACCGCTATCCCGATGCTAGAAACGATATGCCCCAAAAATGATACTTCCTCCAGCCAAAAAGCACATTTACTAAACTTCGCATAAAGTTGTTTCTCCCGAAGAATAGACAAGACAATCCTCAAGTGTTTATCATGCTCCTCCCGAGATTTTGAATACACTAAGATGTCATCAATAAAGACTACCACGAAACAATCAAGATAGCTACGAAAAGACACGGTTCATCAAATCCATAAACACCGTGCATTTGTCAACCCAAACCACATCACTACAAATTCAAAGTGTCTGCTATCTAGTGCGAAAAGTCGCTTTTTGAATGTCTTCCTCTCTAACTTTCAATTGATAGTAACCCCATCTCAAATCAAGCTTAGAGTACACAATCAACCCTTGCAATTGGTCAAAGAGGTCATCAATGTGGGGTAGTGGATATTTATTCTTAATGGTCACCTTATTCAATTCTCGATAACTTTCTTCCTTTCAAATAAGACCGGTGCGCCCTAAGGCGACACACTCGGTTTAATAAAGCCAATCTCTAGGAGTTCTTGCAACTGAATTTTCAACTCCTTAAGCTCGCTGGTGCCATCCTATACTGGTGCCTTAGAAATTGGTAAGTCCCTTAATAAGCTCAATACAAAATTCTATCTCTATCGGGTGGCATAGCATGGTCGGTAGAAAATACATCTGAAACTCACATACCTATTTAACCTCTTATAATTTCTAGAAGATTTCTTATCAACAATACATGCAAGATAACCCATACACCTTGACAATAACTTTCTAGCCCTTAGAGCGTAAATAAAATGCAACCCACCAATGCATGATCACCCACAAATGTAAACCGAGGCACACCCAAGATAGAAAAAGTAACCCGCTTTTATGGCAAATAACTAAAGCATGATAAGCACATAACCAGCCCATACCGAGAATCACATCAAAATCACGTATAGGTGAACTACCAATTGCATGCAAAGTGTGGTCACCCACCAATACATCACAAGATTTAAACACTTAGGATGCAAGCATATATTCCCCAAGCGGGGTAAACACCTCAAGCAAATATGGCAAAGGTCGAGGCAACACACATAAATTTCAACAAAAAGCGAAGCAAACATAAGAATGTGA